>CAKAOH010019757.1:0-77346 GCA_916701665.1 Sebastiscus tertius | reverse complement strand
ATATACACACACGACTTTTATTGTGAAAGGTCCAGTGGAGGCACAGGAAGTGACACCGGAAGTTCCGCATCACGACTGCTGGTGAAGTGTTGCCATAACAGGCAGAGCGGCTAACGCTAATGTTTGCTAACTAATTAGCAGCACAGGTGAGTGTCGTCTATTCAAACAGACATCTTACAGTTCAGTTAAAAGACTGTAGATGTTTGTAAGAGTTTGGGTGATACTAAACATTGAGCTGGTTGTCATTGTGTCCTGATATTATTTGGGCCTTGTCAGTCAACAGCTAAGCTAAGCTAAGCTAATGTCGAGCTTCTGTAGCTAGCTGGTCACTGTGTTGTTTATGTTATCTGTGCCACAGCTTAATCTCACTATGTTACCACATCCGATCAAAACACATGATTAGTAGTTTGTCTACTTCGTATTTATAATTATTAGTAAGTATTAAAGATAAGAAATGTGGTATTTTAGTGTTAAAATAGATCTGTAGCTTTGTGTTGTTAGCTCCACTGCGGTGACTGCTAGGTGGACATTTTCTGTGTTCAGCTTATAAACGATGAGTTACAGCTGAGATATGTCAATGTTTTGATGTTTTTTTTTAAGTATATATATCTGAATGAACAAACAAAGTCACGGATAAACATGTTGTTTGGTTACCTGATGATGAAACCTATGTTATATTGGTGAGTGACGTTAGTAAACAGCAGGCCGCAGAGGACACAGCGTTGCCTTTAACATTGTTTAAGGCCTTTGCTAGTTTGTCAGCAGTGTTACATCAGGCCAAACTTTTAATCAGGGCAGTGCTGGGTCGGTTTACTTCTCTTGGTAAAACAAATGAATGTGTACCAGCTGTCAAAGGTCCTTTTTTAAGACATTGTAGTTCAGCTCTTGGGCTGTCTGGTTCAAGGAGAAGCAGCTGTGTGACAGTCATGTTAGTATGTTTTTTTTTTTGATCAAACACTGCAGGCAACTGGTTTGTGACATTGAAATAATGAAATGGGATCCTACATCTTTATTAATAGGTCCACCATCCAAATGTGTAGGATTTTCCACCCACTGCAGCAAACTACAGAGAATACACAAGCCTGACCAATACATCAGCTGGGCTACTATATCACTATTGGTATGTCTTTTTGGCCATAAATATGTTTGAGGTAGTTTTAGAAACAGTGTAGCCATTGCATTGCACTGACAAGTTTATTTTTCAGCATTAAAGGGTCACGCCTAGTACATTATCTTGGTCACAATTATTTAAAAACACATTTTAAGGGATTATTATAAAATATATATATTTATTATACTTTGTATTTACATAAAAATGAAGAGCTGAAATGATTAGTTTAGCCGGAAATTGATCTTATCTATTTTTCAAGCAAAATAACCTCATCTAACCTAGATCTCAGATGTGAGGATTTGCTGGTTTCTGTGTGAATGCCATCACCTTGGGCTTAAGGAAGTTGAGATCTACATTTTTCCTTGACCTTTGATGAAAAGCCTCATTGAGAAAATAATTGGCACATTAATCTACAGTAAAAATAACTGTTAGTTTCAGCCCCCAACAAATCAAAATAACATCTGTTATGTATTTAAATTCTCTTCTGCGCAGCGTCTGTATCGTTATCGGCCTAAAAGATCCAGTATTAGTTGGGCCATATTACTAGTTCACTGGCTTTGACCTGTGTTTTTCCCTTGTTCTGTTTTTCTCTTAGGTGTTGTTGTCGTGTGTGTGAGTGTTCCAGTCTGAACCATGGAACAGTGTGCGTGTGTTGAGCGGGAGCTGGAGAAAGTGCTTCATCGCTTCGTAATGTACGGCCACCAGTCTGAGGAGAGGCTAGACGAGCTCCTGCGCAGCGTCTGTGAGATCCGAGGACAGCTAGTTGCTTTTGGTAAGAAAAACTGATGCACACAAAGTGACTGAATGCTATGAAGATGTAATATTTAGAAGTTAAGTTTAATAGCAGTTTTAATTGCTTTGTATTTGAATTAAAATGGTGCTTTGTTAGTTATGCTTCATCCGTGCTGAATCATAATTTATAGGACACATATTGTAAACATGCACACAGTGAAGACTTTTCCTTTTTCTCTCTTGCAGGAGTGCAAGATGCAGACTTATCAGTCCTATCTCAGACTATGGCACAGTGTTGTAAGAATATCAAAGAGACAGTGCAGATGCTAGCCTCCCGACATAAGGACATCCATGGCAGTGTGTCAAAAGTGGGCAAAGCAATCGACAGGGTAAGGACAGGTAGCATCATTCTTTAACATTTAACATTTGGCATACATATACTTAACCTCTGATATGCTTCTCTGCAGAATTTCGACGCAGAGATCAGTGCTGTGGTGGCAGAGACGGTGTGGGACACCCCAGAGAGACAGAAATACCTGAGTGAGACAATTGTGGAGCACCTGTACAGACAAGGGATGCTCAGTGTAGCAGAGGATCTTTGTCAGGTAAGTAAACGTGAAGCCTTCCAAATGTGTTTGGTATAAATGCATCCTGAATGGCTTTAAGATGATTTCCATCTAAAATATATTCATGCAAATGATTTGCAACATTGTGGGGCTTCTTTTTGTCAGGATAATTAATGTAAGGGTTCTTGATAATTACCCATGTCTGTGTACTGTACCCATGTCTGTTTTCTAGGAGTCAGGTGTAGTTATAGATATGAGTATGAAGCAGCCTTTCCTGGAGCTCAACAGAATCCTTGAAGCTCTGAGGATGCAGGACCTCAGGCCAGCACTAGAGTATGTATTATTTTTCTTTTCTTCTAATATCTGTGTCTAGACAGCCATCATCTCTGTAAAGAGAATAAAATGACTATTTTCACACATAAGTAGAGATTGTTAAGACCTGGTTCAGTTGGCCATAACAAAAAGGGAGACACACCATATGAACATTTAACAAATTAGACCAAATTTAAGGGTCATCTTAAGTTATTAAAGTATGGGGTGAGGATACCAGTAAAGTCAGTAGTGTGTGCTGTGGAAGAGGTGGGTGCGGGTGTTGAAAAGTCGTATAAAAGCAAAACAAGAAACTAAAGCAACATAACCAAATGGGAGAGAAACAAAGCTGCAACTGGGAACCCTCAGATGTTTCCAGTTGCTCTAACAATCACCTGCAGAGAGAACACAGGCCGGTGAATCACCCAGCAAACTGGATGACACCACAGGGGTCATCACAAGATGGAAATACTGGCTGCTTTACGTTAAAATACACTACAAGAAGTACAAAAAACTTTAGCGATACAACGTAGCTTGGGAAAAAATGCCATACACTAGAAAGATGTTTAATATTTTTCCCATCTGGCTGCCTCCTCAAACTCTGGGGCACTCTTTGACCATTTAGTACACGTTGCCACTTTTATAAACCCCAACTTTGCTGGAAGAATTTCTATTCAGATTAGGTTTACTTTGGTACTTACTATGATACTTTAAAAAACTCCCTCTAGGTTGAAGTGTGAAATAATTGACTGTACTTACTCATGTCTGTGTCTTCTTAGGTGGGCTGTGACGAATCGGCAGCGCCTCTTGGACCTGAACAGCAGTCTAGAGTTCAAGTTGCACCGCTTGTACTTCATCAGCCTGCTCAGTGGGGGAATCAGCAACCAAATGGAGGCCCTGCAGTATGCCAGGCACTTCCAGCCCTTCGCCTCTCAGCACCAGAGAGGTAGACAGCGGCGTTATTGTGACATTCCTGACACAAACACACAGAGATGCTAAACTTGAGTTGTGTTAAGGGAATTGTATAATAGAAGCCAAGAGGGACTGAAAGTGTTTTTAAGGCAAATACATATATATATATATTCTGAGGCTTACCCTCACAATACTCATGTAATGTTTGATTTTGTCTTTTTTTCCCTGCAGACATTCAGATCCTGATGGGCAGTCTGGTCTACCTGCGTCATGGCATCGATAACTCTCCGTACCGCAGTCTGCTGGAGACAAATCAGTGGGCCGAGATCTGTAACATCTTCACCAGAGATGCCTGCGCTTTACTGGGTCTCTCTGTAGAGTCTCCTCTCAGCGTTAGGTTAGGAAACCTCTTCTCTGATTCCCTTTACAATCTGGACATTTATACCAAAGTTGAGACTAAAGATGAAACAATTGATTAGTAGATTTTTTTTTCAGTTAAGGGTGAAGTAAAGGAAACAATTTCAACTACAGTCAAACTTAATCATTGTTTTATATTATTGTCTATTTCTCTGCAGTTTTGCATCAGGCTGTATGGCCTTGCCGGTGCTGATGAACATCAAGCAGGTGATCGAGCAGAGACAGTGCAGCGGAGTCTGGACGCACAAAGATGAGCTGCCTGTAAGTCCCTCTGAATTTCCAAACATCATCTATCGCTCCTTTTTGACCTTTCAATTGATTCATATCATGTCTGTTCCTGTAGATTGAAATCGACCTTGGAAAGAAGTGCTGGTACCACTCTGTGTTCGCCTGCCCGATCCTCAGGCAGCAGACGTCAGAGAGCAATCCTCCCATGAAGCTCATCTGTGGCCATGTCATCTCCAGAGACGCCCTCAACAAACTGACTAACGCTGGGAAGTAAGTCACCAATACAGCCCCATTGATTGATTGATTGATTGATTGATTGATATATGCATAGTAGGATAAGGATCTTACATGCTCATTTGTGGTGAATTATTCTATATAGTTATAGTTTATTATATTAATTAACCGGAGGAAAGTACACAAGCACTGTTGCTGACAAAATTACAAATGGCATCGTTGCTGCTTAGAGCTGCAACGATTAATCAATTAGTTGTCAACTATTAAATTAATCCCAGCTATTTTGATTATCGATTAATCGTCAATAATATAATAGCAATAGTAATTTTCAAAGAAAAAAGTTAAAATTCTCTGATTCTAGCTTCTTAAATGTGAATATTTTCTGGTGTCTTTACCCCTCTATGACAGTAAACTGAATATCTTTGAGTTGCGGACAAAACAAGACATTTGAGGATGTCATCTTGGGCTTTGGGAAACGCTGATTGACATTTTTCACCATTTTATAGACCAAACAACTGATCGATTAATCAACACTGAAAATAATTTGAAAATAACTGTTAGTTGCAGCCTTATAGCAAACATGGTGTTCGTTAGGTTTGCACCTCTTAATAAATGTCTCTGGTTGTGGAGTTTATTATCACTGTGGTGTATCGGTAAGAATACATGAGAAGATGCTTCAAAGGTTTCTTGTTCTTTTACTAGAAGGTTGTGCAGGTTTACATTTGAATGAGTGTACAACCGCTTTTCATCTGTGGTAAGGTGTGGAATTGTAATACTCAGACAACTTATATCAAATTACACATAGTAAAACACTTATTAATCCCTATTTTACAATGAAGGCACAAAATAAAGCATACTTACATCTTAATTGACGCACATAATATCTTATACAGCCAGCAAGACAACCTTCATCCCAAACATATGCATTGAACTCACTGCAGTGAACTAGTAGACCAGACTTCAAAGCCTAACGAGCCAATATACCCCTTAACCACTCCAAGTAGCAGATTGGCTCCCGGCACGCCCGCCGACATGTCGTCCAATGAAATGAAGGGGCTGCTGTGCCTGAGCTCCAAGTGAACTGCAAAACCTTCTTAACACATGGTCTTTGTGAAATAATTACTGGTTGTTTTTTTTTGCATTAAAAAAAACATAATGTTGAGCCTGGGCCACTTCTCAAAAAAGGAAGCTTGTTTTAGTGTAAATCAATGGCTTTCTATTGATTTTAAGAAATCAATCAAACAACTAATAGTTCATTTTAGAAAATTACCAGCTATAAAAAGTGTACAAGATGTGTAGTTAATCAGCCAACTAACATACCACACACTGTAACATCCTGTTCCTGCTCTCCTCCCCCTCCCCTCCGTCTCGTCCTCAGGTTGAAATGTCCGTACTGCCCCATGGAGCAGAATCCGTCACACGCCAAGCAGATCTACTTTTGATACCGCACACTTTTCTTCACGAGTAAGGATGAAGTTCCCTGGAGCTCTTTGCATTTCCAGGACCATTTGCTCTGGCCCCTTTCCTCTGTCCCCGGCCTCTCGGCCTGTTATTGTAAAGCATTAAGGTTTTACCCCAGTGCGCCTCTGGACAGCCTCGGCCATCCCGTTGTAACCCACCTTGGACCCTCTCCAACTTTACGTAGTGTACAGAGTCCAGCGGGGATGGTCCAACTACAACCTGTAGTAGACTGAGGAGTCAGTAATGCGAACATCCTCACGAAGAAGCACCTCTGAAAAAAAGGTTCATTCATTGAAACTCATTTGCAAAATACCTGCAGAGTTATAGGCTTATCTTTTTAAAGTATGTAATACTTTATAGTGTTTGTTTTCTCAGCTTTATTGACTGTTTGAGTTGGATGACTGCTTCTTTTTTTTTCTCCTTTTATTTTGTGACAGAAGCAGTTGAATGATTATGGATGGGTGTGTGTGGGTAAATGGTATAGATAGGCAGTTTCAGAATGGTAATAAACTTCTATTATACATGAGAAAAACCACAGAAAGACAAACTGTGTTGAAGGTTCATTATTTGCTGGTGAAGGGAACCTATTACTCCTCCATAGTGTAATAAAGGCCTCACGTAGCTTGGAAGTCACTGTCGGCTGATGTAACCGTTTGATCAGTAAAACAATTAACTCATCAATGGTGGGACAGCTTTTCTTTTCTTTTTTTTTTTCGTGACTGACTGCACCAGCAAGATTTCCCTCATTGTAGAAGCCATTTGTCTTGTTCTATGTATGTATTTAACAAACAGTGACAAAAAGGAAACAAAAAATATATAATACTACTGTGAAATGTGCTTTGTTTCTATTTTTCATTGCAACGACCGCCACGACGGCTCATGTAAAATAGTAAATTAAGCTGAACGTGCATATTTCAACACTACTGCGTAACTCTCAGAGCTATCCACTCAACAGTTCACACCCCGGTTGTGCCATCGCCTCACTCTGACCCGCATTGTGTATCCTATAAGCTTGCGAGCCGCGTGATTTGGAGATGTAAAAGTGGTGTGATGGTAGCCGTTATGGTCTGACTTGCAGTGACTTGTGATTCAGCTTTACTCGTCGTGGGTGGGGAAGTCCTCTGATCATTGTTGTTTAATATATACTTAGAGAAAATGCCTCTGCTGCGTAGCTTTTATTTGAGATGGAGTCAGAATAGAAAATCCATGCATTTCCTCAGGGCTCATTGTAACACTTCATACCACACACTGCAGTAAAAGTTGTACATTTCTATAAGGAGTCTTGAACAAAGATGACACATATTTCACAGGTGGTGAGGCTGAGAGTTTGGGTGTGTATATTATTCAGCTGGTGATGTGTAAGCATACACTAGGGGGAAGCGTGTCATGAGGTCCAAGGCATTATGGTATACAATACAGTATGTTTAGATGATCAATAGTGCAAGTTCCCGATGTCCTCTTGAAAACGGTGATGTCATCTCACAGTCCAGTGAGGCCAATTTGTTCAGCAAGCACCGCACCAGCATAGCTCACACTGACAATGCAACATTACACTCAGTTTAAAGAGTTTTAAGATAAACACTTTATCTTGGTTTCATTTGGAAATGGGTTGAAAGAGCACATGTTCTGTGTGTGGACTTTCACTGAATTTCCCCTCTCCTGTTTTTCTTTCCTTTGGTTGACAATCATTCATTGCTTCTTCGAGTGTTCCCTTCAGATAGACTGCTATAGCGCTCCGTACTTCTTCTGTCGTATTAATTTTGTTGAATGTTTGCATTTCCTGCTTTTGTGTGTTATGCAACTTTTATTGTAAATATTTATCCTCTAACATGTTTCATATACTTGCATCTGAAATTAAAAA
Organism: Sebastiscus tertius; assembly: GCA_916701665.1. NCBI lineage: Eukaryota > Metazoa > Chordata > Actinopteri > Perciformes > Sebastidae > Sebastiscus > Sebastiscus tertius. Next base: position 69,515 of record CAKAOH010019757.1, on the reverse strand, counting down.
ATAAAAATTTATACTCCAAGTCGGTTTTGGAGGCGTGTAATGGCATTTGGTGGTGGCCTGCTCCGACTATAACTCACTTTTTTCATAGGTTTTATAGCTGCTCGGCTCTCCTTTATCACCACTTGGTGGCGCTATTGCTGTACTATTTAAACTAAATAGCCTTGAAGTCTTTAAGATCTCAAGCTAGAGGTTTTAATTTGAAAGAGTTTCACAGTTTTTTTTTTCCCCAAGATAAATTCCTGTTTAATAATCAGATAAACAGCACTGATGGCATTCAGCACTGCAGCCCTCCTACAGACTGATAACATGCGAGGTAAGAATCCTTTCTCATCCCACTTCAGTAAACCAGTCCTGAGCTGTGGTGGTTATATTAAGCCCCAGTTTATATAATGTTTTAAATGCCAGGCTAAGGGCCTTGTGAGTCAGCCACAGCACATAGCTATTTAGATTATGACCTTTTTTTTTATAAAAAAATAAACCTGCGTTATGGACTTCCATCCCTCACTTTTCACACTATTTTATAGATATGCTCTCATGCATAGCCATAAACATAACACGTGGATTTATAAAAAGGAGTCAAGTGTTAAGCTTTCATCCCTGCCAAGATATCCCTGGCACTCCGTTCTGGTTTGATGGTTTCCATAGGAGTGTGTATTTTCTTGAGCAAACAGGGATCCTCCCGTGTTTCCATGTGGGTTGACCTTCCACCTCCCTGCTGTCTGTACTGCAGGAGATGGTATGTGAGGGCTGGCTGGGGGCAGAGCAGGGGAGGGAGGGCCTCAGGGAGAGGCTGAGATAAGGATTCAAGGCTCAACCTCTAAAAGCCACATTAGTCCCAAAAGCCTCCAGCGCTCTGTTGTTCGTTCGGCCATAAAGCTCCCGTCCTTGGGTTTTATTGGCACGCTCTGTGGAGATTTTAAGCCCCTCCAGAGCGGGCAGGCGTCTGGGCCCTCGGGTGAATGCCATCAGTTACACCGCTAACATTTTGACAAAGTGATTTCTGGTGAGTTTAACTCAGACAACGGTAGACAGAAAAGCCTATTATAAAGCCTTGGATTTACACCAGAAAATGCCAACTAAATGGCTTTTACACCACTTCATAAATGTTTATTATGAATCCAAAACAAACATATATATATATTTATACTGTACAGTTTTAAATTCCAGTAAATAGACAGGAGTCACAGTATGTTGGAAGGTCGGTTGAGAGCTGGCGTTTGAATGTTCATATATTAATAATAATAAACAATACAAGACTTCACCCATGTCATGCATTTTACTTATTATTGGCTGGGTATGTGCACCAATAAGCAGGGCAGTTATGTTCAGCATCCTAATATCGCTTTCAACGCAATCAAAAGATGTGGAAATATGCCCATTTAAGACATCAGTGTGCTTGAAATACCATGACAAAAGGCAAAATCAAAATGACGTTATGTACAAAATATATAGATCTCACCTGACCTGACAGACTGAGGAAAAAAAAAGTCCAACATTTCCAGTTTCTTAAGTATGGTACACAGTTTTCTTGATAGCATTAGTACCTTGGCACCAGAACGCTTTAATCCCCGGAGATGCAGCTCTACTCACAGAACCCAGGTGAACCCTGAATCCACAGGACCTTCAGCACAGACAGAACAGGTGCTGAGATGTTACCGGGCCACACTAAATCCCTTTGAATCCTTTGGTCACTGTCGAGACTATACAGCAGTCCAAACTGAAAAGTAACTACCGAATGAACACAAAATATATCAGTAAGGATATCAATTAGCTCATTTACAGGTTTATAATTAGACAGAAGTCTGAAGCAAGACAGTCTGGGCGTTTGGCTGTATTTTTACAGAGTTGACACGACGCTTCTGCCAAGGACAGACGAGGCACAGACAGTATTTCTGTGCAGCATTAGTGTGTTCTGGAGGAGGTTATTGGTCCAGTCTTTGCAGGATCAGGGCATTAAAGGATCAACAGGGTTGCATGGGCAGAGAATGGCAAATGGACAGAAAGCTATGGAAGCCAATTTTCGCCAGGAGAAGAAAAAAAGTAGATGAAAAGTTATGCATGATACAAATAAAAAAATACTCAAAGTCAAAATGATGAGATAATAAGTCAAACTTTTGAGATAGTACTATCTCAGTCTTAACTTAATGTTGCAAAATGTTCACGTAGTATCTGATAATTTTTACATAGTAGATCAAAATCTTGACATAGGCCATGCTTCTACAGTAGCCCAGAACCGACAGACGAAACACTGACGTTTTTACGTTACCTAAAGGCCACCGTAGTTTTCTGACACGCTTGAAAAGGGAGGGGTGAGCAGAGGAGTATTAAGTTGGTTGCAATCTGCAACCTCACCACTAGATGCCACTAAATCCTACACACTGCTCCTTAAGAAATTTGTTTAATAAAGCATTTTGACTTGGTAATTCAAAATGTAAATTATGTACTCATAACTACTAACTTAGTATCTTTAAGAATTCTGACTTAGGTCAAAACTTAGTTCTTAAAATGTTTTCTTACTAAGTAAAAACGTATCTCATAATTCTGACTTACTATCTGGTCATTTCAATTTTGTAAGTCTTTTTTTTTTTCCTTCTCTGGCAGACATGGGCTTCCGTAGAAACCATACTTGAAGGAGAAAACAGTTTGCATTGCAAATACCGGTCAAGTCTGTCACATTCAAATCTCAGATGATTCAATTCTCTCTATCCACGGCAAACCAGAGGAAGGTCTGTCGTCTTGTTTTTCACTCGCTCTCTCACTCCTCAGCTCTGGCACTTCTCTTTCCAGTGTCCCATTTCTGCTCCCTCCTCCACCTCCTCCTCCTCCTCGCTCTTCACCCGCCCTCAGCTGGTACAGTTCCCTCTCCAGCGCTTCGTTGCGGTGATACATCTCTAAGTAACTGGCCTGCAGCTCCTTCTGGTAGCGGATGACCTTGTCCTTCTCTGTCTGCCATGTCCGCCTCTCCTCCTCGAAAGCCGTGGCCTGGGCCTCGCTCTGGCGTCGCTCCAGCAGGAGCTCTGCGCGCAGACGCTCCTCCGTGGGGCCCCCGCAGCCTCCTGCAGGCAAGAGGTTCACATGGCTTCAACTACGGTCCAGCAGAGCCGTAGGGGAAATATAATGAAAGACACCGGCTGCTTTTAAAAGTGCAGAGAACTCTGCTCCTGACCTGGTTAGTGAAATAACCTGATTTTGGGGCCAAGCATGTAAACATCATAACTCAAAATAACCCAGACAAGCTCCATCTGTGTTGATAAGAAACACAGTGCGGATGCCTCACTTGCTGTGATATTAAACAGACATCTCTGGCATATAATTATCTTGTCTCTTTTTCTTTTTCCATGCATGTCAGCTTGGCATGTGCAGGCTTACGTAGGTTTGAAATAGTTTTATGTAAAGTCCTTTGTAACTTGCTTTTGGTTAAGTGCTGTGTCAACAATGACTAGTCAACTATGACTAAAGTAAGGTGTATTCCTTTTAACCATTTAAGTGCCAGTGACGGATGTGTACACACAAGTAAGAGACAGATGAATCTACCTGTAGCCCCGGCTGAAGGACTCTCTTCAGCTCCTTTTCCATCCTCGTGTGCAGTCTGAGAGGAGCATCTGCGACGCTGTGTCCCCTGCAGGACGAGCTTCAGTGCGTCTATCTGGCCCTCCCTGTTGCGCATATCCGTGCAGGTCTCCCTGAGCTTCGTCTTCAGCTGGAAGATATCACTCAGCTTCTGGGTCACCTCCGCCTGGGAGTCCCTCAGCTGCTGCTTCAACAAGGAGATCTCTCCTGACTTCTGGCAAACCTGTGAGTAATGGGAAAATAAGAGGTAGGGGCAGGAGAAACATACATTTTACTGACTCTATAGACCAGGTTGTGATCATTTTAACAGGACAAACAAGGAAGGAATTCAGTTATGTCCACTGTCTCCCTGTAATTACTACTTTCTAAGTGCTTCTCCCTGCCGTAAAGTTGCCGTTACCTCCCACTGCGTCTCCTCCAGAGTGGGACTGGTTCGCTTCACCGTGGCTCCAGCCTCCTGGCTCCTTTCCTTATTCAGGTTGTCAAGCTCCTCTTGCAGTCGGTTCTTCTCCTGCTGGGCCTTGAACAGCTGCAACTGCAGGCTGCGCTGGGAGCGTTGGGCATGCTGGGAAACCTGACGCAGCTTGATGGCATACAGGTGTTTCAGCTCATCCACCTCCTTCTCCCACAGACGCTGTTTCCCTTCAAACACCTGCATGCGGCGAGCAGATGGGGGTCAAACTTAAAAAAAAAAAGACAGGCAGATGGATTTATAGATTGATGGCGAAGAACTGACAATGAGATTCACCTGAGCGATGGCGCCCTCGCTCTCATCCAGGTTTCTTTTCATCTGTTTCAGCTCATGTTCTTTCTCCACCAGGCGCTCCTCCAGATCCCGGACCTGGAAAAGGACAAGATGAGTGAATTACCGGTCTGTAAATCATTCTGACCTGCTCATCCTCCCATCCATCCATCTGTCTGTGCAGTACTCACCACCTCCTCTACAGACAGGGAGAGTGTCCATTCATAAGGAGGTGGAGCCTCCCCTCCATATGGAGCCAGACGGCTAAGAGTGGCCATGCTCCGACACGCCATCTCTCCTATAGCCACGCCCCCTGCTCCTGCAGCCTTCTGGCCCAGAGAGGTGCGGTCCAGGGAGCCGATGGTGTTGATGTGGCCCATAGACGCACTGGAGGTAAAAAAAGAAACCCCCCCTAAGGCTGTTAAAATCTCTTCCATTATCACCACCCACACAGTCATTAAGTATAAAAAAAATCAATTATAGCAACACTTCTTTTGAATATAAAGTAGAGCTGAGAAAAATGACGCTGCGGCAGACCTGATGTGAGACAGGTGTGGGCGGAAGGGAGGCCGGTACGGCGGCAGGCTGTTCATGGAGTTATGGCCCGAGTCTGACAGGTTATCATCCTCCTGGCTCATCCCACGCACCGAGGAGAGGGCCTACACAGGCATAATTATACAGTTATTTCATCACTGTAGCATTCATGGGTTGAGAAAAGATGAATTTTAGTCCCAAATAATGGCTGCGAAATCATGAGAAGTTGATTGTTTTGCTTCTGTAATCAATGCACCAAGGCCTAATTCACTTGTTCCTTCACCCATGGCTCAACTTTCCATAGATTTTTTAAATTGAAATCTATGAAAACGTTCTTTGAGATATTCTGATAAGTAAACAACCAGATGAATGGACAAGCCACCTTCTTGGCAGAGGCAATAACTGGGCATGGACTCATGGATTCATGGGAACTAGATCAAGGCTTAACATTACCTTGTTACCACTGGATGTCGGTGCTCCGTGACGGGAGGGTGAGGAAGAGGAGGAAGAGGTGGAGACAGCTTTGGGGACATGGGCGTAGGCTTTGTGCAGCCCGTTGGAGAGGCCGTGGTCCACATCCTCCGACTTGTAAGAGGGATAGAGGTTTTGCATTGAGCTGAAATTTTTGGGGGTGACGGGCTTGAAGGCGGATCTTAAACGAGCCTGGGGAGGAAGAACCAAGAGACTTTTAGAGGATGCAAACATAGTAGAGAGTAGCAGCGAAGGCTAAAGGGGAGAGAGAGAGAGAGACCTTACTCACAGCAAAGGGCGCTGGGCTACGGAACAATAAATCACAATGTTTCTATTAAATCAATGCTGTCCCGCTCTCTGTGTTCTTAGGGTTGATCAATTCAAGCAACAAAAAAGGTGAGATTTGATTGCTGCAATAAATTCAGCAACACAGCAAGTGGCAGATTCTCCATCTGTGCTGGTGAGCTGGAGGAGATTTAAGGTGGTTTTATGCTGGTAACATGCTAGGGGGGTGTTGCACCACGCTGCCAGAGATGTATAAATGTAATACTGATCAATTTAGCACCGCCTCAGCAGCCAGTATATGATTTATAAAAAGGACACAATGGGAAGTCCTTCAGCTGCGTCTGTGCTTGAATTTTAAATGTAATAATTTCAACATTTCCCTGATTCTTTCTTCTAAATTATCTATCTTACTCTTATAGTAATAGACTTTAATCATCTTATCCACATGATGCTTAACAAAATGATGTTTCTTTGATAAAATATAACATAGACCTTATGAGATTGAGCCTTTGCAGTGGTTTTAAACAACAATCTTCACCTTTTCGTACTTGCCCCCACTTGGCAGTGAGTTCTTTGTCAGATCGACTTCGGTGCCGTCTTTATTGTAGACCTTGGCGTATAAGCTGTCCTCCTCGCGGCCGCTGGCAGAGCTGAGGCCGGGGATAACGTCCTTCTTACCGTCACTGCTTGCGCTTGCTTTAGGCTCTTTTCTGTTTGGAAGCACAGTAGGTCAACTGGGGTCAAGTCCTGTCACGTTTGATATATTACCTTCCATCTGCCTCCTTATAGTGGCACTCACCTGGTGATGTTGAGGTAGTTGAGTAGCTCTCTTTGGGTGAAGCCTTTTTTCAGGAGGCCGTTGGTCTGTTTGGGTCTCACCTGCGGCACTGCTCGGCTGCCTTTAGTCGGAGACACGTCTGGTCTCTCCACCAGGCTGCCGACACTTCCCATGCCGCAGCGGGACGAGAGGGGCAACGGGTTGCGGTAGTTTTTGTTAGGGCCACGGGTCAGAGGAAGAGTCTGGACTGAGGTTGCCATTGGTTACAGGGCTCTGTGGGGGCGTAAGGTGCTCTGTAGAAAAAGAGAAAAAGGAAGGTGAACTAATTAGACCGGTTTATAGTAAATAATGAACTGATGACCAAGATGACCATGCTCTTGATGGCAACATATCAATATAGGCTCTCTGTTAATTACCAATAACACAAACAAACTGAAGAAGCTTGTGTCATTTATACACCTACATTGATAATGCATCGAATAAACTGAAACGTTGGACTGGAATTAATAATGAAGCAGACACAAAACCACTGTTAATTTTGGGGAACAGTGCCTAGAGAAAAGGGAGAAAGGCAAACTCTTCACACAGATAATCAGAGATCTCTGCCTACTGAATTAGTTAGAGCTAAGTTGAGCAAAGCATTCAGAGACTAACTTGTGAGTCTGGCATGCTTTAACCTCTGGGGACCGTGAATCTGTGTACAAAATTTCATTTCAATCCATCCAAAAGTTGTTGAGCTATTTTAGTCTTGGAAAAAAGAAGCTGTGTGTCTTTCCTCCTGTACTGAAATAAACTCCACCTCCTGCCCCTTTACTGCCCTGGCTGGGTGGATGTTGATCTCTGGAGGACGAGCCTGAGCTGACAGACGTTTCATCAGCTGTGTTTCTCTGTACGGACAGCTGTCTCAGAACACAGCTACAACAACACAGCTTCCTACAACGTCACAGCATAGAACTTCACTACAAAACAAACACGCATAAACTGACCTCCATAAAAAAAAACCCTATTATAGGAGAACAATGAATGTAAAAGGATGTCTTTACAAAGAGGACAGACCAATTTGACAGTGTGTATTTCGTGATGCAGTTGTTACAGCATCCGTCTTGCCTCTCAGAAGCTCATGTTATCCTTTACCAACAGGCAGATCAAAGGTAGGGCAGCATGTCACATCACAACCCTGCTACGCAACTCTGATCCAACTCGGTTACTACGGCAGGGCTCTTTGGTAACTATACACATTATGGACAATAAATCGCGTGCTGTGGCAGCTTATTTTGTTTGCAAATTTCGTGTCTCTCATGTAAATCATGTGTATCCAAATATACCGTGTTGGCATGGCCTGAATACATTTCCCACAGATATGATGGCTGTTCCCTGTCAGTCACCGCAGCAGAAACACTTCACAGAGAAAAGAAACAATGCGATGACTAACATTTTCTCTCGACTTTGACAAAACTGAACCAGTTGCCAAGTTACCCCAACACCTACCTAAAGAGACACTATTGTTTTGTCAATTTGAGCCTCTTCAGCTCTACGCATGGAGCAAATCTTCTCTCAGCATCGTCTGTCAAATCACCCACATATCCCCTCCCTTCCCTGTTTTCAGACAACCTCATTAAGGCTCACTATTGATTTCACCTCTCTGACCCTCTCTCTTCCCGTGCATAAACACCCCCCAGCAGCCGTAAAACATGCTCTAGACCATAAAACGCGCTGGTGCAGTCTCTCTGACTATAAACAGCACCCGAGGGAGGCAAATTCTCCTTTTGTGCTCAGCCGGCTTATAGAACAGGTAGAGTTTAAAAGGGCAATACTGCACATTATGCGTGTTTTAGCCCATTATCTACCAATCTTGAATACTTAAAGTTACTGCTAACCACTTTTAAAACCACACCACAAATCTTAAGATTAGTTTCCTAAATTTAGTTTCCTAAAATTCCTAAATATTCATTTGGATTAATCATATTATATTATGAAAATTAAAGGTTATATTGATAACATTTTTATGTAGGCGAATATTAAAAAAAAACAAAAAACAAAGCCTTTTGAAAGATGCTAAATAAAAGTATGGCTTTTCCTGAATAAAATTCTTATGATTGTGAATTAATCATTTTAAAAACAGGTCCAAAATGAATGTTTTGTTTATCTCTGTGGAAGACATCTGACGTTTGGTTCCCACTTCTAACAAGACTTGTGAGCCAATAGTAAAACAACATTGGTAGCACATGGTATCTCTGGGTCGTCAGTTAGTGTGTAAAAAACGAATAAATGGCTGAGATTGACGGTAAGTGTCTGGCAATGACTTGTTGTGAAGTAAATGCAAAGAAATAGGAGAGGGGAAAAAGCAACATCTAGTGGCTGAATGTTATCAATAGCACCTTTAAGATTTCAGATTGGTAATCCATTAAAAAGAACATGTCATTGATCTGTGGTAATGCATTTTCCTCCTTAGTGCATTCAAAGACACCTGATATTTGAGATATGGCTGCCAAAAAACACTGTGCTTTGAAGGCGTGTTGTCACAAGATCCAACCTCAGAGATAACCAATATGTATGCATGAATGCTGTTTTTTTCTTGCATTAAAAAGGGTAATGTTTGACAGGTGACTCTTTAAGCCTCATATATTAGAGTGTCCTTAAACGCACCAACAAGCGGAGCTTTCAAACCTGTTCCTACTGGCTCCTGCATATCTATAAAAGCAATAGAGTTGTGCAGGGATGACGGCAAAAGGCCAGTGGGATTTTTCCATTGGGTTTTGGATTATTGCAGAAAGTTGCAAACACCTGTTGATGATACTTACACGTATTGTTCAAGATAATCTTCACAAATAAACACCAATTTGAAGTTTTGAAGTGTGTGAATGCAATCGCCAGAATTAAAGAGCTAAAGTTAGGCTATGAACAAACTACACCGCGGTCGCATGACTTCACGTCACCACCACTAAGCTAAAGGCAGTGTTCGGCGTGATGACGTTTAGCAATCGCCTTTTTAAAGACACGTAAAAGCTTCAAAATTCACTAGTGGGATAATTACTGACGTATTTAATGTGATAGAACAAAACACTAAAATCTTGTAAGATTATGTTAACCACAGACCTTAGTTCAGCCATCTAACTAAAAACCCATTCAAAAAACCCATTAACTTCCAGACGAGGGAACCGGGGGTGCTAAAATGCTGACTCATTTCCAGGTTTCAGGCAAGGCTTACTGAAAGAGGCTGGGACACGGTCTTGAGTTATGGGGTATGACACATGGTCGTGCGTTGCTATTGGCTCAATTTCGGCAAGTGCAGACCAGATTTACTGCCCATTGTGTTGTACCCCAAAAATATGACGCGACGATGATGCGTGACATCTCCTCTTTTCACCCTCCTTGGTTTTAGGACTCATTCCTGCAGCGCTCTACAGCAGAACTTTACAGAAAAATGAAGCAAAAAAATGGTAAGTCAGTGCAGACTCATGACACACATGCTACCTTAAAGCATTTCTCTCTCTTGCTGTCGCACAGAAATATACTATGCATGAGCACAGTGACACTCGGGGATCTCCTCCTGCTTCTAATACAATCCACATTCATCAAGTGCTTTGCTCTGCTGGCCTCGACAGTTATAACAATTATGCAAATGGTTAAAATAGGCAGAGAGAGAGAGAGCTGTGCAACGGCAGCTCCAGCAGCCCACTCCACTCCACTCAGGGCTCTCAGCCAGTCCGACATCAAAGCAGCCCAAGCTGCTCATGTTTATATTCATGAGGTACGATTTCCCCCCAATGTAAAACTTTCCACTAAAGCATCCGGCTCCTAATAAGCCAATGTAATGCAGGCTGAACTGAGGAAAGAAACCCTGATAATCAATGATGGTAAATATAACAAATATAACGTGACAACTTCTCTGGTGCCGTCCGACCAGGAAGTCGTTCTGTGTCGGAGTGAGACATGATGGATATGAGTCAGTGCAGGTCACGCTGAGTGTGTTATGTGTCTGACACCATATGAATAAATCATGAGCACGCCAAACCTCCTGTAATGGTCACTGGCCAAGGTCTGACACAGTATTTTTAGGTAGGGTATTTTACTCTATTTGTGTCTTATACCTGCCAAAGACATGAGAGGCCAATCGATGCTTGATGGGAAGCTGTGGCCGAGGTGAGGCGAAGCAATTCCTTTTGGGTACATAGGAGGGTAAAAATCCTTTTAGGCAGCAACCACAAATCTCACAGGACTGAAGAAATCTTGCATCCAGTTGTTTTCCGTAATTGCCTCCTAGTTTATGAGCCCCGAGTAAACCAGAAGACACGGCGAGATTTACAGCCCGGCCCCGACTAACCATGGGGCCCTGAAATGCAACACACATCCTTAAATCACACACGCACGCACATACACAAATGGATCAAAGCAGTTTCCTTCTTACCGGCCTTGAACAGTTATGGTCTAATTGAAAAGTGCTCTGTTCTTGATCTATGCTTCGTTCAAAGCAGCGCCGAGCTTTTTCAAAACGCTGCTAACTTTGATCAAACACAAAAATGTTTAACATCAGTGTATCAAAGTGTTGTGTGGATTAGCAGGGGAGCCTCTCGATCCCTCTGATGCTGCACTCTTTTACCTGCATCTGCACGTGTTTTCTGGTGCCCTCCTTGAAAAAGGGAAGCTCTAAAGTAAAATGAGTACATGAATGAAACACATTTACTGACTATATATCAGGTCAGCACACGTTGTAGCTGAGCATCAGTATAATTACCTTGTGTGACTGCCTGAAAACAGGCAAAGGATGATACTGAATAGAGCAATTCTCAAACTGAAAGAAGTATAAAATCACATTATTTTTGTCAATACTGTACTATCCTTGAGATATAGAGCAGTGCATACCAAAAGAGGAAAGATGTGTTAAGAGGTGTGAGACTCTAAAGGCTTTCACAGTGGAGGTTTTGGCTCGGGTTTTCTCAGGGTGACATCCTAACTCATCTAGAAAACCATACAAATGCCACTTTACTATAATCACAAAGAAAACAAAACATGCAGCCTTCAAGAGGAGGGGTTTTCAAGGACGCTCTCTCTCCTAAAATATTGTAATCAGGTGTCCTGCGGGGAAAACAAAGCTTTCAATGAAATGCCCAAGCGTGAAGAGGGGACATTTCAAACCCTCCGAGACACAAAGGTCAGCACTGGGACTGAGGAGAGAAGGAGCCAAATTCCAAAGATGCTTTACAGCAACACAAGTTCAGGCTCGTCAGTTGTTGATGCACCAAAAAAAACTCACTCACTCCCACGGACGCTCACTCACATTTAAGTGTGTGTGCGCAGGTCACTCAACACAGCCCCCAAAATAAAGCATCGGCTCCCAGCTCCAGACCTGATGCCCTCCTCCCTCGGCGCTCTCTCTATCCTCATCCACCATCAAAGTTTGTTTACGTTTGTGGGGTAACTTTGCAGGTTACATCTCAAACTCCCACACAGCGCACACTGTTACATTATATAAGCCCTATCAAAGCTGCGCTTGCTAGTTTTCACAGCTGTTGTGTAAAACACTATAGTGCGATTACCAAATCAGCCACTGGCCTTATTTAGTCTATTCTACAGAGAACTGCAGTATTATATTTAACTCCTACTCTGCCATGACTGGATTCAACGGTGGGTTGTTGCAGTGTCAGAGAGAGGTTTGACATATCATGCTAAGAATGATGCTTCTGACACATTTAAGTTTGCATGTTCTCCCCGTGTTAGCGTGGGTTTTCTCTGGGTTTTCTCCGGCTTCCTCCCACAGTCCAAAGACATGCAGGCTAGGTTAATTGTTGACTCTAAATAACCTGTAGGTGTGAATGTGAGTGTGAATGGTTGTCTGTCTCTATGTGTCAGTCCTGTGATAGTCTGGCGACCTGTCCAGGGTGTACCCCGCCTTTGCCCAATGTCAGTTGGGATCGGCTCCATCCCCCCACCCCGCGACCCGAAAGGGATAAGCGGTTACAGATAATGGATGTATATTAGCAGAAAAGGAATATAATATTCATATCACATAAACACCTGAAACTAAGAATCGTTGTGTTTTTGTTAGCTCACGGAATCCGCCATGTTGCTCTGCCAAGAGCGGACAAACCAAACACTGGCTCTGTGAAACTGTGGTATGCCAGGCGCAGAAGCCAAACGTGGCTCTGTGAAACTGCGGTAACGCCAGCCGCAGAGTGCAAAACCGTGGTACCGTCAGCTGATGTCTGACTTCCGTTGCTCCTAAAGTAGTGTTATTATGGTAAGGATGGTCTCTGAGCAAGGCAGACGGCTATACCACGGTTTTGCACTCGATGGCTCACGTTACCACAGTCTTGGAAAGGGAGGAGTGAGCGGAGAGGTACTCAGTTGGTTGCAATCTGCAACCACACCACTAGATGTCACCAAATCCTACACACTGTACCTTTAACAGTCAAAACAAGCTAATTATGCACATTGCATGCACAAAGAAACCACAGGAGCGACTTCTTCTCACCGAACATGTTACCAAAATCAAACAAGTAAACACAACTTTCCCCACAAAGGCCAATCAGTGCAACTTTTCAACATGTTGGACAAAAAACAAGGATCTCATCAATTACTCCAAATTATAATGGATATTCCTGTTTCTGCTACAGAGAGCACAAAACTAAATTCATGTTAATTCAAGTGTGACTTATATCTGATATCGTGGAGTTTCAACAGTCTAAATCTGTCAGCAGCAGCAGGGAGAGCTGTGCCGGAGGCTGACTAGGAAGGAAGGAACCATCCTACATGTGAAGCAAAGGAGCGCTCCACTCTCTGATTGGGTATTACACGCTAGCGTGTAATGAGTGAGTGTGAGAGTGTCTCTGGCTGTGGGGCATGACAACAGACGAGTGCTCGGCAGCAGCCTCTAATTGTTAGCAGGTTATTCATTAAGGATGGGAGACAATCAGACAGCAGACAGACCTCGTTCCTCTCCACAGACCCTGAAGGCCTTTCAGGGGAGCCAAGACGCTGAAAATCAGAAATGTTCTTTCTTCTGTGCGTCTGAAAGCAGCTTGTGTGTCGTGTCAAACATCACATAAAATCTGACAAGCGACACACAGACATGGAAATCTGGTCAAAAGCCTCGAGCTAAACTGCCTCGAGGTGATTCCCGTCTTCTGTTTTCTGAATGAGCCTCACGTAAAAGGTCGACTTTCATTTCACGACACTTGAGATGATGAGCAGTCTCTCTGTGAAACATGGGACATAAATCACTGCGGTTAGACGTGGCGGTGCTAAAGCTGAAGGCCCAGTGTTCAGCCTCACACTCTCTCCATTGATGAGCAGCACTCGAGTCTTTACAGAGGTCAGCAGGTCATATTTGGTCATGGGCGTAGATACAGAGCGCTATTGAGCACACGGACAGTTAAGATCGGACGCAGACGAGTTCTGACAGCGGAGAACCACCACGTTTTAGGGAACACTGGAGCAGCTTGTAAACCATACTATACTATTGTATACACCCAGAACTCAACTGAACTGCACTAATATGTTTTTTTGAAGCAATATCTTTTACTTATTTTACTAATATAATAAGAAACGTAGTTGCTAAACAACTTTCCATACACGTAAACACTGTCTTCACAACAACACACTATCACTGTAGTGCAAAAAAGAGAAGTAAATAGACTTGAAGTGTAAAAATACGCTGCGGGTCGCAGTTACGATTTACGAGTGAAACGTGAGGCGTAGACAGCTGGATTGGTTAAAATACTGTTCTTCGCCAATACTGACAGTTGCCCACATTTTGCTGTATGCATACGTATGCTATTTGCTATATGATCAGTAATAGTAATCAAGTTTTGCAACAATTTTTTCATGGTTTTGGCATTTTAAACACGGTCTTGTGATTTAGGAGCACATCCCCAACCCCTGAGTTTCGTGTTGCACATTTTCATTGTGCCACGGTCTCTATTTCACCTCAATTTTGTAGACAAATCTCAAAGCTTATCCCTAAATATGACTGAAATGTGTAAGTAGTCCGTCCAGAAAATGTTAAAGTATATTGGACCAGCTAAAAAATAAATCCTTCCTTCACCAAATACTGCCATCCATCTCATGATTTTCTCTTGTTATTTATATTAAACAACATTTTAGTGGTTTACCGGATTTGAGCTGGCTCCCTCCCCAAATGGCTCTCCGTGCTGAGTAGATAGATGAAAATAAATGCTATCAAACCCTCATTAATTATTTCCACAGCAGCCTCCGTTATTGCTGACCCAGAAAAGAAAACCTTGAAAACTGAAAACTTGGGAAACAAATGGGAAACAGTGGCTTCCTTAGAGTATTTGCAGAACACCATTTTATGATCTCTACAACTGTGTTTAGAAGTCTCAGCGTCTTGATCATGACTGGCTGGCTTTGACCTGGACTCACTCCAGCTGTCAAGGCTTCCTCTGAGGCGGTCCAGCTGAGGTGGGTTTCCTCACTTTGCATCTATTAGCCTATTGATGGCGGTCTGCACAGCGCGCCTCGGCCTTTACTGCCTCTGCTGACTTCACGGTATTGTATTTCTGCACAGAATTCAATTACTGGCTCTGACTACAGTAGCAGTGTCGGGGTTATCTGGGGTGACTGGTTGAACTGGTGTTTCATGGAACCTCATTGATCTGGATATGACTGATGTCGGTGTGAGGAGATGGCACCCGAGGGAGTGTGTTCACATAGCCACCTCTTACCTCCAAAGAGTAGAGTTATTTATGGGGAAATGTAATCAACAACAACCTTGTTCTGGTTCTCTTCCAACAGTACATCGAGTCTGTTTAGTTAAAATATTAAAGAGTTTTCCCATTTGAAAAAAGGATTGATTGCATAACTAGCTTTGTTTCGATGAACGCCTGTGTTGAACCCTCAGTGAGGTTACAAATCCAACCTCTATGGGTGTGTGTGATAAAGAGAGATTAGTACTAGCAGCATAAGGATAAGTAGCTGACCTCAGTGTTGTTTTAAGTGACATCCACTTGCCCTTTACTCATCCCACACACACACACCCCAAAAACACACACACACACACGTACGCACACATACTACTAATCTAACAATCAGCCCGAGTGGTAAAAACAATATGATAATGAAATACATCTGATACTAGAGGTAAATCTGATAAAGGCAAATATTTCAAAACAGACTGTGTTCCTTCACTAAAATAGACTTTCTAATTTTATACGTACCCAGCAGCAACTGCATGTCTCACACTTTCCATCTGTCCCACCATCACAAGAAGTAGCGAGTCCTGCGTTAGTAATCTGGGAGTTGAACTGGTGGAAATAATCTCAGAACGAATCGAACAATTGCCTGTTGGCTAAACCCCGCCCCCCCTCTTAGTTATTGTCGGAACACCTGTCAATCTTTCTATTCTCGTAGGCTACATAATAGCACGAAATGTAGGTAACAATAGGCCCTTTTCACAGCAGCCATTTTCATATGTCATTGAAGGGTAAACACAGGTGTAATTGATAAATGAATTATGGTCCCGTTCTATTTACTGTCACAGTTATTCCAGTGAGTCAGCATGCACAATACCCGGGTCTTGGCACACCTTAATGGAACAGGATCATAATTCATGTTATTAATTGCACCTGCGTTTACCCTGCAATGACCTGTCACTATGGCTACTGTGAAAAATGGCAGGTTTACCAAACCTGTGAAAACTACAGGTCCTTGATGTCAAGACAGACAAAAGCAGCTTGTTTCTAGAAAACTGTCAATTTTGCAGACTAAGAGTGTGTTCCAATCCACGTACTTCCTGAAGTACACTTCAATGTAGTACTAACTTGAGTAGTGCGTAAATTTCAACGGGGTAGGGTCGTCTCAAATCGAATACTCTGCGGCGCACTGACCGGAAATGACGATCGCAACATTTGACTGTGGCTCGCTACCCTCCAAAATATAGAGTGGAAATTACGTTTCCAACGTCGTCGCCTACGCCTACGATGTGTCCTCCTGTTGGCTGAAAATGCACCGGTATGTTTACGTATTGTATTGTTTTATTCTGTTATCTACGTATGTTTGAATAGTGGTCGTGGTCCCGACCCTTCCGTTACGTAGCCAAGATGGCGACAATTGAGTGTGAAAAGTGTTCAGCGTTCCACACTCAACGATCTGACCGTTTTGAGTACAACATCCGGGTACTTTGAATGCACTGCATTTTGCCGTACTTCCCAGTGTGAATGCACTTGTGCACTCAAAATAGTAAGTGTAAGTACAGAAGTACGTGGATTGGAACACAGTCTAACTGTCGCTGGATTTTATCAGCTAACTAATGCAGAAAACACACGAGGTAGCAGCGAAGTGGGGCTCGCCGCGATAATTAAATTTTTTCTGCAACTAGGAGGCTGACTTCTGTTTCAAAACACCATCTGACTGACTTATTATCCAGCGTTAAAGAACCCTGTAAAAGGGGTCTTGATAGCTATATACATGATATCATGCTGAGGCTAAAAGTATGTTTCACTTTCTAATGTAACAAGAGAAAAGGTTTTGTAGTGCTGTCCCAGGTGACGTTGGCTGGGGTTGCTGACAAAGCTCGTAATGTTACTTTTAGGGAGCTCTCGGAAAGACCAAATCCTTCAGAAAAAGAGAATTACTGTATGTTCTAGCGCCCAGAGACAAACAATAAGAAGACAAATAAGGATTAAAAACAGTAATGTCCTGCTTGGGACATTCAGTACATTTTACGCTGTACTGATCTTGGAAGCATGACAGATTTCGGCACCACGTTATATCGCTCTTATGATTTTGGCACTATGTTCAGGTATGAAATACAGTGTTTGGCATGATGAGAGTGCTATAATTCAAAATGTTTTATGTGTTTTGAGAATACTAAAGTGCTGAGCTGAAAATCCCTCCAACATTTTTCCTATATCATCTATTTGTCCGATTCCACCAGCAATACCTGAGACATCACACTGGTTAAACACACACCGATTTCTAGTCTTGATCCCCTGATGTCATCAAAGAGGTCAACAACAGAAATATTTCCACACTAACTTCATTGGAATTTGTGAGAAAGCAAACAAAGAGTGGCATGCAATTTATTTCACCTTATCCTGAATCCAGTTCAAGTTCTCTGTTTGGTTTCTGTTCACTTTGTTAACAAGCAAAGTCTGTACAATGTTTGCCAGCTGCCGCTATCAGCAGAGTGTGTTCAGCACGGAGCACAAGTTCAGAGTGAAGAATGTAAAGGGAGAGAGCGATGTGAGGAAACAAACTCACATTCCTTACATTTCTCGCCAGGTAATTATTAATGTGCCATACAGCACTGATATGGGTGAATAGGACCGGAGCCTGGTTCTCTGCTGCAGGCCCTGAAGTGTTAAAAAAACAAAATGTCTATTATCCGAAGAACCTTTCGTTCCCATGAGAGCTAAGTTGGTAATATCAGACATTTAATGACTGATAATTCTACCACATAATCAGAGCGGGGGAGCCATAGAGAATTAAATTGAGCTGATAAAGACAAAAGCACGAGAGCTAGCTTCTTATTAAATTCATTAGAGCGAGGAGGATGGGGAGGGCGTGAGCAGAGACTCTCTTTCTCTTCTCTCTCTGTGGCTTCTTTGTTTCCTGGAGCGGTTCATGTAGGAGTCACCGTTCTGTGATTACACAGATAGAAATCGAGTGGTTCTCACATCGACCCACACCTGAACCAATTCCACTTAACAGCTGCAGCGAACGTGCGTGCATCCATCCACACACCCTCGACGTTAGACCACACACTCGGCACAGGGTATCGCGTGGACTGCAGATGGAAAGATTGATTGGGATTCAGAGGGAATACACAGATATGGGTTGACCCACAGTAAGGCTGCTTTGAATGTTAATGCTTTCCAATTTATTAAGCTTATAAGCTGCAAAGATAAAAAGCTTTACTGATCACATCCCAGCAAACTTTCTCTTTGATCTCATCGGCACTGTAACACCAGAGGAAGAGCTTTGCGTGGCAGGCTGCGTGTCAGGTAGTAAACACTGATGCTGACGCACGCTGATGCCGAGTCAGAGGATCAGCACTTTTTCCTCTTGTCGAGTTTCACTGTAAATAAAGAGCGTGTTTGTTGTTTGTTAGCACGGTGGGAACTGCCCTAAAATCAGCTTTGTTCAGCCAACACCGGTCACAAGTTACTTTACTGTTAACAATGACCGCAAAGCAACAAGAAACAACATCAACATGAGGAGAGTTTCACCTTGTGCTGCTGGGACTTTTTGCCTCAAGCTGTACAATTCAATAATAACAATACAAGTTAGTCCAATGAAATCTTGTTAGCCAGCTGGGTGCCACATTGAGCCATGAATAGTCCTCAGGGGGAATTCCAGGGACACAAATAGACCATCAGACTGACAATCATCCAAAAAACACACTGAAAAAAGGAACGTAATGGAAAGAGGTTTTAATGGAGAAATCAAGGTGAACAGCTCAG
Source organism: Sebastiscus tertius (assembly GCA_916701665.1). Taxonomy (NCBI): domain Eukaryota; kingdom Metazoa; phylum Chordata; class Actinopteri; order Perciformes; family Sebastidae; genus Sebastiscus; species Sebastiscus tertius. Next base: position 50,713 of record CAKAOH010019757.1, on the reverse strand, counting down.
CGGAGCAGATAATCCTATATATTGTTCTTTGGGCACCATGTGGCTCCATTTTTGGGTCTTTCAATAATTAACAGTTAATTAGCATATTTGTTGTGTGCTGCTGGAAGTGAACGGGGAGGCTGAGGCTGCTGCACAGCGTGACGTCATTCGCCCGGGAGAGAAGATTTAGTTAAAAAGTTAATTCCAATTCAACTCCACGGCAAACAAGCACGCCTCGTGGGACGAGTAATTAACAATCAGGCTGCTTTCCTCTTCTCTCTGCAGCTTGAGCTGCTCTTCTGACGACGCAGCCTTAAATCACAGCGAGTTCAGAGCATGGTGAACTTGCTGGCATGTAAATAAGTCCCAGCAGCGAGCTCAGGAATGTAAAAATATGCACACACAGGTTGGCTTTGATCTGAAGCCCAGTATGATACAGTAGACTGTGGAGTTCAGGTACATTCAGTATCACAAGACTGACTTTTCTAAGCAAATAAAAAGCCAGATAACAGAGATAAAAGAAAAGGGAACAGAGTATTTACCTGTCTGTTTGTCCACCTGAAACTTCACTTCTCTGCTCCTGATCCCATGCTCACTCTGTTTCTCTCTCTTTCAGTCTCATGCCCGCACTACTGATTATCACTCCACATGACTTCCTGTTTCTCAGTCTGTGGTGGCAGTTGGGAGGCGTGGACGGGAGGGAGCTGCCTGGTCCTAACCGCTGACCTGCAGGCCACGACAAGATGACTTTACACCGATCTAAATAGAAGACTAAGCTGATCTTAAGCTGTGCGTGAGGATGGTGTCAATACAGGTTTACCGGTGTTTTATAAAGGAAACTGGGAGAAATCACCAAGTCGACCTCGGCAGCAGCTATAAGTCAGTTTCGACTCCCCTGAGAGAACGTGGTACTTTCCTGCTCACCCTCCTCTTCCCGTCCTCACCTGCTCATCTCTTTGTGAGATCTCTTTCCGCCCTCTCCTCTCAGGGGCTGGTGTAGTTGGACTAGTTCTCCCAGTTTCACAAACAAAAGCCCCGCATGTGAACCAGCTACGAGGCGGTCAATCCAAAGCCTGCATTGACATACGAGAGCCGCAGCTTCTCTGGACAAATATCAACAACACAATGTGCCTTGTTTGCTCACAAATAATAAGACAATAATGAGGGATCAGAGACGGACAGCAGGAACAACAGAGAATGAGGGATGATGAGGGTAGGAAAAAATAAGAGGGAAAAATAAGAGGGCGCAGATGAGGAATGGAAAATGAGAGCATGCGGGGGCCGTCTCAGCGTGGACCGTCTGGACAATAGTCTGAGTGTAAGTCCCCCCTTCCTGAGGCTGGGTTACTGGACAAGTTCTGCAACATATCAAGTTACATAACTCAAACTGGAGACGCTTGCATCTCAGGGGGGGAGAAAAGAGAGGACATTGTTCTCGGCTCCTTAACCGGGAGAGAGTGACTCCTTTCTTCGCCGTGTGATGTAGGGCGCAGAGCTGAGGGGATTGAAGGAGGTATCTGGACTCCTTAAAGCTGCCACCGATAGGTGGGCACGCAGGAATCCCAGCTAATAAAGCAACCTTGCCAACCAGAGATGCACAATGTAGCGATTGGCACGCTGTTAAAGGCATTCCAGAGCAAGAATGTGATGCATTACGGTGCCCCTTTGGCCTGCCGAGTGCAATTTGAAGAAAATCAGAAGAAAAATGAAAGGAGGGGATAACCCCATCAAAGCTGGGCAGCCCAGTCTAACACTCGAGCAGGTGCCCCTTGTCATTACCTCTGGGCCTCACTATCCAGTCTCAGATTCCACAGATTGTCAGTTGTAAGTCTAAGAGCTGCAACTGGAAAGCTGGGAACCTGGAGGAGTGGTGGAGGTGTGTGAGTGGATGGAAAAATGTCAGCAGCAGGAGGGAGGACAGGACAAACAGAGAATAGGAATGTGGAGGTCCATAGATGGGAATGTGAGGCAGAAAGGGACGAGACTGGGCCTGTTTGCAGATACTGTACCTGTCTGACCAGTCAACTAGATGACGAGACAACAACCCAAGCTAGACTCATTTCCTCTGCTTAAGCTCTTCTGGACAATAACGGTACAGGAAGCAGCTATATGGGAGGCACGCTGGATGTCTGGCTCTTGAGAAATAACATCATCCTCCTGTGTCCAACACCCACCTGAGCTCGCTGTGTGCCTGTCAGTTCTTTTAAAAGAACATGACATGACATTTTGAGACGAGGTCAGTAAGGATTTAGAGGAAGATAGCAGGAGTATCTTATGTCACAGAGACATATTTCACATAAAAGCTAATTTGATAAAAAGTTGCATTTTTAAAGGCATAGTTGACATTTTGGGAAAGTTAGATGAGAAGACGGATAGAGTTCTCACGTCTGTATGGTAAATCTAAAACGAGAACCAGCATACGTTTAGCTTAGCTTAGCACAAAGACTGGAAACAGGGGGAAACAGCTAGCCTGGATCTAGTCTGTATGTAACAAAATCCACCCACCAGCACCTATGAAGCTCACTAATTACCATGCTTGTTTAGTTTGCATCAAAACCAAAGTTAAAAACGACAGTTTGTCACCTTCGGACACAGTCAGGCTACCGGTTTCCCCCTGTTTCCAGTCTTTGTGCTAAGCTAAGCTAACTAGCTACAGACTGTATATATCCATACTCACTGAACAAATACAAGTGATATATCAATCTTCTCATCTAAATCTCAGCAAGAAAATGGATGAGTGTATTTTCCAAAATGTCAAACTGTTTCTTTAAAAAACAAACAAGACTAAGTCAAAGTTCAGTGTACAGAGTCTAAACCAATGTTCCACTTTATTACCTGTGTGACCTGAACTGATTAAGACATGTGTAGTTCACGGCAACTAAATGTAACCTTTAAATCCAATATTGATTTCCTGTAAAAGAACGGGATGTGACAGCAAACTGAAATGCTGTTTGGAGAGAACGGAGCCGCGGCTGCTTCGACGGCTTCTACTCGCGCACGCAGATATAAATAAACAACAATGCCCACTAGCAGAGGAGGGCTTCAACTCGTGGCCTTTTGTTCTGCAACGCTACAACTCTTCAGACTAAATAAAAGAGACAAGGGCCAAGTACTCTGCATGCACATAATTCATCCCAACACACACACACACACAGAGGGTAACCATTGCTGCTGATATCTATCGCAGGCAGGTGAGTGCATGCGCTCCTCACTGGGAGATAAGCCCGATCAATAAAAACACAAGGGAACGATAAGGCTGGGCTGACTCACAGGGAAAAGAGGCCACATTCGTTAACAAGACAATAGTCCCAGGATGAGATGCTGCCAGAGTTAGCGGCTATTTCCGTGCGCCCTCTGAGTGGGTGACATTTTGAGACAAAGGTCACAGTATGGGGTCTGTCCACCCTCCTACACTCTCAGACCTCTCCCCTCTGAAGGTCAGGGGGTCCTGCTTGTCCCATGAGGGTAAATCTATTGTTCAGCAGTCTGGTGGCCGCTCAGCCAACCACGCAGTGCAGTAATAACTCAGGAAATACTGGACATGGTAGACTTTGCTACCATTAAATATGAAATATGGCAGCAGACGAGATTTTGATTGATAGATAAAGCATGTAGGCCACTTAGATATAGCTGCTCATTATGCCAAATCCACCCATGCATACTCACACTTACACTTATACATCGTCAGTCTGTGATGTTCCGTGCTTTCCACAAGTGTTGTGTTGTGAAAACTTATCAAAAGTTGTTTGTTTTCTGGCAGATAATTTGGCTTCATCTAAGCTTCATCTAAAAATGAAAATAGAAATCAAAGGCATGGCTACACAATCACAATGGGCATCTAATTTATGTAGTAGACAGCAGGTATGATGGTTGCAGAAAGTGGACAGAGGCTTTATATTTAAAGCTTCTGGAGATCTGTCCTCATTGGATTAGACAAGGAATGTAGGGCTGGGCGATATGGAGAAAATCAATTATAACAATATTTTTTACCAAATACCTTGATATCAATATTGCAAAATGTACTTATATATACATTAAACATCCCAGTTTTTTGCTTAAGAAAACTCCCACCTTTGCTTAGATGCCTGCACGTTATCACATCTGTGATGTTTGCATTCCAGGTGTTATTCTGTGATCATAGTACTTTAGTAGACTTGGCTTTCCTGACTTAACCTGCCTTATCTAATGCATCCATAAAATTTGACAATATCTATTTGATCTTCAGGTATAAAAAAATACACCACTTTTGCTTCCGTATTTATAAAAAGAATTCTCACCAGATGACGTTGCTAAACATGTTTGTTGTTGTAGAGCTGCCGAGATCTGCTGGGTGATAATTCTCTGTGAGTTCATCACTACAGGCAACTCCGACTTAGCAGTTGTTAATATAAAATATTCATTAGTGCAGTTCTAAGGTGTCTCAAGAGGACATGGCAACATACAAAGATCAATCTCCAGCTATAAGGAAATACCTGTCACTTGGGGATAATGATTAACTTGGGTGTGTTCTCTCTATATTGGCTCTTGGAAAATAACTCAATTGAAGCCTGTGAGCCCTGCATCTTGACCCAGGTGAATTTGTGTAAAACAAATCAATGTTTTACTGAGGCTCACACAGTAAACATTGATGTTTGTGTGGACTGGTAAGTTCATTAAGCAACTGATCATGTAGTGCAGAACTATATAAAAACTACAGTGTATGTTCTGGCAGTTACAGTACTTACACAGACGAACACTTTCTTTTGACATTAATGTCATGGAAACTATTACCATTTACTGTGATAGCTTTGAGCTAAACAGCCTTATATCCAACTGTGGCAGAATGTAGGCAGGCGGCCCTGCACGCCTGGCCAAGCCCCACAGTGATTTTCTTAACCCGGCCTGGCTTTAATCGCAGCGACAGACGGCCCAGAGAGCGGATCAGGCCAGCCACTGGCAGAGGGGATGACCGAGGAGTGAAAGCTCTGAGTGTAAGAGCATGACACTTTCTCCTCAGAGCGATCAGGCACGGCCTTGTCTATAAAGAGTCTGTGAGATGAGCGCGGACAGAAGGGAGAGAATAGGGTAATAGGATGAGCCCAAGATTAGGAGCAAGCAGTGAGAAAATGGGGAGAAAGGGGAGGAAACAGAGTTGAGGAGAGGAGACAGACCGAACTCAGTGCATAGAAGAAGAAGGGCTGATTAGTGTTTGATTAGCTGGCTGGCCTGAGGGGAAATCTCTCCCAACACAGTGCCATTATGACAGAGCTCTCCTCGCTACACCATCTGCTAGACTGTAGTATGCATGACTGACCTGCCGTGCACTTACACGCTACGCAATGAAAAAAAGGCCTGACAGTGTTGACAAGTATTTAGTTGCAGCTTTATTCGAGTTTTACATCAGGACTAAGATCATACTGTGGGAATACGGAGGTGTGGAGTTTATTCAAACTCAGTGTGCTTGATGAAGAGGAGTTTGTATCCTCCTCCTCTTTAGATTAGGCAACAAGAAGCAAATGGTCAGCAGACATCTAACCGATCAGCAGAATTAGTGTTTCATCAGCTGCCAGTGCTTTAAGGAGACACATGTATGCACGCACACACACGCAGGGGAGTGTCAAACCCCTGGGAGCTCAAACAGCTGAACGAAGACATCTCATCAGCTGTCTGGATGATTCTGCTGAGAGAAGAAGCAGCAAAGGGACAGACTGAGCTAATAGGTTGTTGTCAAAAAGCCTCCCAACAAGCTTTTAGCCAACGGATGGGCTTTGCAATGTTGACAAAATCAAGCATCATGATTCTTTTGATTGAGTATCCCGATGTCGATAATGTGGCAAAAATCAGTGTCCCCTCTTTGATCTTTCTCTTAATATCTCTAAAATTCACATCACAAGTTATCAGAGCTTAAAGTGAATTACTTATTTAAAGTGACAGACAGCAAAAAACTCCAAAAGTATTCCCACTTAAAGGACCAGTGTGTAACAATTAGGGGGATCTATTGGCAGAAATGGAGTATAATATTAATAAGCATGTTTTCTTTAGTGTATAATCACCTGAAAATAAGAATCTTTGTGTTTTCGTTACCTTAGAATGAGTCGTCTATATCTACATGGGTTTATATCTACAGGGAGCGGGTCCTCTTCACGGAGCTGCCATGTTGCACCGCCATGTTTCTCCAGTATAGCCCAGAATGGGTTGGGCTGGAGTCGATAACGTTACTCACTCCCATCGCTGCCGTTCTCCCTCTCTTGCTTCACCACTCACTTCCCTCGTACACACACACAAACTCTACGCACTGGCTCTGCTCCAAATGACCTACGCTACTCTTACAACAACTGGCTCTGGAGAGGGCCATTCGTGTCGGCCCTCGCATAGTTCACAGAGAGGCTTCAGTTGGTTGCAATCTCAACCTCACGGCTAGATCCCGCCAGATCCTTTGCATTGTTCCTTCAAGTAAACTGAGACAAGCAACTGTAAACTTCACAGATGAGAAACTGTAATCAGCATATGTTGCTGTATTTGCTTGATAAATTACCTAAACAAGCAACTGATAATATCAAAACGATCCACAATTCTGTAGATCATCCACTGACCGAGTAATCGGCTACGCAGGTGATTCACTGTATTTTAATGCAGCCTTAAAAGGGTCAGTTCACCCACGTAACAGCAACAACCACATTTTCTCACATAACACTAGTGGTATCTAGCCATGTGGGTAGTTTGTGCTGTTGAGCCAAATGTCAATTTCTTTAGCAGCAGAAATTCAATTCCACTAATCTCCATTTAATTGGGTTTGGGGCAGACTTTCCAGACACTAGTAACTCAAAACTTCTGCACAGAAGAAATCTGCTTAAAGCTATCTGCATGGATAGATACCACTGAGGTAAAAATGCATGTTTGTAATTTGGGTGAACTGATCCTTTAAACTGTAATCTTGCGGACAGTCACACAACTCTAGCTGACACTGCACTATTTGATTTGTTTTGCAGTTGATGATAAAGGAGAGCTGATTGCAAAATCTCCTCTCTCTCAGTCACCTCTGTGTCATAAAGAAGTGGGCCGGATGAGACGGAACAAATGCATTTTTGTGCGGTGACTTTAACCCTAAACAATACTTAAGCTGTCTCCGTGACTGCCATGCAGTGATCAGTCATACACATTCACACCAGCAGTATATCACATCCTCAATCGCCTCTTTGAATTCTCCTATAATCTATTCCCAAATTACAGGAATGTTTACCACGCGGTCTCCAACAACAGCTCGCACATCTATTGTCTCCCTATTGTCAGAGCTGCTCCTTCACTTGCGTCATCACGACCACCACACTCAAAAGGACTCTTCCATGCAACGCTCCATGAGTCCTCAGGTCAGAGGTCACCTGTGGCCTCTGGTCTCCGAGACAACAGCCTGGCAGTCCCCAAGACTGGGCCGGTGTCTCCCCCCCTCCACCCACACACACACACACACACACACTCAGGCTCTCACAGAAAACCGCTTTTGTCCCCAAAACTCCTGTGCATCAAAAGAGACCCCGGAGTGTGAGCTTCCACCCAAACATTAAACAGTCGTGCAGGCCAAACACTATTCAATGCACTGCGGTGGAGACCACCATAGCTGCAAAGTGGCAGGAAATAAATGGCAAAAAAAATCATTGTTCATCCATCAGTTTTCTTCACTCTCACACACACACACACACACACACACACACACACACACACACATACAGTCACACACAGTCAACAGTGAAAACAAACTTGCAAGGATTAACCCTGATTTAAGGGACTACAACTCTCTGATCCAGTTGAGAGCAGCACTGTGACATCACTTTAACAGGCTTTAATCTACAAGCAAATCTTCCAAGTGTATTTATGCAGGTCTATCCAGTCTGCAGAAAGTTTTTTGAACATGCCACCATCATGCACCATAACACACCATGCCCTGATACTGAAACACAGATTGCTGCATGTGCAAAGGAGGATCACTAAAAAGATTAGGAGAATTTGGAGCTCACCATATTCTGCACGCAGGACATCTCTTGGACCAGCACCGGTACTCTGCTGCAGTTGTGTGTCTCTCTCGCTGGTTGTGTAATGAAACAAAACGGTGTTTACGTGGCTCCGCAGCAGGATATTTTCCAGGAGAGACAGACAGACAGTGATCAGCCTGCTGCTGGCAGAGAGAGAGAGGAGAGCAGACTGGGACTGTTTCTTTTCCCTCTCGGAGGTTTGAACAGAGTGAGAGGAAACATGAGAGAGGCAGGCAAACATGTGACTGGACTGACACACTTCATGGTGTGAAGGGGGACAGCGACATCTAGTGATCAGGCATGTAGGTGCTATCTAAACAAACAAAAAACAGGAGCACCAAAGAGACATTCAGAGCATTAAACCTGCAGTAGGCAGAATATTTTTTGGCATTATTGGGCAAAAATTCCATAATAACCTTTCAGCATATTGTAATTCAAGTGTTCTGAGAGATAACTAGACTTCTGCACCTCCTCATGGCTCTGTTTTCAGGCTTTAAAATATCTAGCCTGTGACGGGAGACTCCAATGACCAATCACAGGTCATTTAATTTAGAGAGCGTTCCTATTGGCTGTGCTCTGGTCATGTGACTAGAACTTGGCGTTCCTTCAACAGATTTCTACAATGGTGGCGGCGTCACAAACTTTCTCATTTTACAGCTGAACCGTGCGCTACAAGATGATTCTGAAAACATTTGAGGTGAGAAATATACATTAACGTAACATGATATTGATTCATATTTGATCAGCGCTGCCTAGTTTGACCGTTTGGTCAGAGTTCGCGAGTGATTGACAGCCGGCTCTCATAGACAGCAGACCTCAGATCAGCTCTCACTGCTTGTTTTCCTCCGGTCTGTGAAATCTTGCAGATGCCGTTAGGAGCACCGGAGGACACAGAGGCACATGATTTTTTTCAGGTTACCTGTTTCATGTGCTACTGTCACTATATAGCGACAGCTTTATAAAAATAACTTTTTTAAAATCATATTTGCTCCAATCTTGCCTACTTTAGCTTTAATATAACATCAAATAACTATTTGTAATGTAAAGATATAGTGGATAATGTCTACCTGAGCAGAGAATGAAGTCGCTCTCCCTCTGTGTGTGTTGTAATCCCAGTGTCTCTGTGCTTTGTCTCATCCCGTACAGAGAAACTTAGGTTTCTCTATGCTTTGTTTCATCCTGTGCATGTTAGCGTGCTTATAGCTAGCTCATGGCTGATTCTAGCACTTGCAGCCAGGCACTTATTAAACGTCATGTGTTTTAAACACCTGGTGACTTATTTAGCCTTCAAATGTTTTCAGAAATAGATTTTTGATGGACTGTTTTAGATGAAATAACAGAAAGTTTACAAGCAGGCCGCCATGTTGTTTCCTGATTGAAAGGGTGAGCACAAAACCAAAACCAGGGACCAATCAGGTGCACTCCACAATAGAGTACGTCACCGCTGGCCAGGTGTTGTTCAATAGCAGGCGATCACCAGCACCACTAGGTGATTAATAAGCACTTCCAGGCGTTCACCAGCACCACCAGGCATTTAATAAGCACCTCCAGGTGTTTAATAAGCACCACCGGCGTGGAATAAACACCACCGAGCGTTTAAAAAGCACCTCCAGGCATTTAATAATGCCAACAGGCATTTAATAAACACCACTAGGTGTTTAAAAAGCACCACCAGGTGTTATATGATATTATATGATGAAGGTATTTATGAAAAATAATTAGGAACATCACAACTTAATGTCAATAATTAGCAACATAATTATCATTTCATATATCACAATATTGAGAAATTAAACATCAAACTACATGTGTATGGAAACGATATACATGTATCACTGAAAGAAAAATAAACCATCCGCTTTATAATAATAATAATCATAACAACAATATAATCACAAATGTTTATTTTATTTTATTTTGCATGCTTGTGTTTGGTGAATTCATGCACAATAAAAATTAAGGAGAAAAAGATAGGCAACAATGTGTGTATAAAAAACTTAAAGTACACAAGCTTAATGCACAACAATTTACATACATTCATCTAAACAACAACATCTGTTATCATTGTGATGCTGCGGTGTGTTTCCACCACTTATAGTCTCAGAAGAAGAAGATGAGTTGTGTTGTAATTATATATTCATATGTGACCAAATACTGTTTACTGTAATACTGTGATAGAGCAACATGTTGCATTTGGTCTCCACCCTCTCTCTCATCTTAGTGATATCATCCAGTTTTTATGGTTTATGGTTTCTTAGGTTTGGCTTTGGCGACCACTTTAACAGTGGTGGACGCGGATTTGGCTCCTTGTAGGTTCTGGGCAGTGCAGGTGTACGTTCCCTGGTCCACGTCCCTCACCTCGTCCACCAGGAGGACAGACTGAGACTGCTGTCGAGCCGCTCCTCCACCGTCTGGACTGATGCTCTCCTGTGTGTACAGAGGCCTCCCAATCTGCAACCAGAACAGGTCATCTATTAATAGATAAGCATGGATGCTCTGCAGTTCATTGGATGGCTCTTAACTAATGACGAACTAGCTAAAAAAGACAAGGTAAGCTAAATGACACAGGATGTACATCAGTTACTTTGTCTCACAACCAACCTGTAATTTATTGTATAGCAAGTATGCCGTTTTGTAAATTATTGAAGCTGTAATGAGCTGTGAGTGTCTGACCTGCTGTCCCGGGTATTCCCAGCTAAACTCCACGACCACATCTTGTTCCCCCACCACAGAGCAGCTGACACGCAGATTCTCCCCCACGGCCACCGAGCTCGGCGAGGCGTGGACCACTGGGGCGGGAGGAGCCATAGGGTCTGATGGAACATGGGTAAGTGATAAGTAACCAAATAGTAATTTAACAGTAATTTGCATTAGTTAGCATAATGAAAGTGTCTGTAACCAGCACTTTTCTGTGTGGAGTTAGCATGTTCTGCTTAAGTGAAGTGCATAGAAAAAGATACTCAATGACAGTAACGTAACAACACTCCAATACAAATAGTTACCTCCAGTGCTGCAATTAATTATTTCTGAAGAAATTTTGCTGCTGAAATGTTGCAGTTGAATTGTTCAAAAGGTTGAAATAATGAAACAGCAAAGTGAGAGCAGAATAAGTTGAAATACAAACACTGAAAGAAGTTGAACTAGAAGTTAAAATGGAAGTGCTGAATGAAGTTGAAGTGTCAGTTTTAAGTGCAAGCGCTGACTGGAGTTGAATACTGAAATGAAAATGCAGAAAGTGGAAGTGTAATGTTGAAAAGTTGGCCTGGAAGTGTCAGTTGAAGTGAAGGTCCTGAAAGAAATTAGTGCCAGTTCAAGTGCATAAACACAAAGATGAATTTAGTTGGAAGTGTCAGCTGAAGTGAAAGCACTGGAAATAGTTGAAGTAAATTATATATGAACAGTGGAAGTTATGGGAGTCAGAAGAGCTGAAAGAAAGACGTTTTTTGTAGTTGTTCAAAATGTGAAGACCTGAGATCTGAAAGGGGTTGAAGTGTCGATGTGTAAGCATTGAAAGGAGCTGGAACCAACAAATGTTTGGCTTGTTTGCTTGGTAAATTACTTTAATAAGTGATTATCAAAAAAATGTAGTCGATCAGTTTTTGTGTTGATTGCCGAATTGATTAATTGAACATCATTTCAGCACTTGTTACTTTAAGTAAGGGAACGACTTAGTGGCAGCACTCACAGTTGACATAGATGAGCATGTACTTGGTGGAGCTCTGCCTCAGGTTGCCCAGACTGGCGACGCAGAACAAGGCTCCAGCATGATGAGGCCGGGGGCGATGAATGGTGAAGCCCTTCTTGACGTTAAAGGAGATCTCCCTCCCATCCACCGCCACCTCGGCGGGCGGAAACTCACGTTGCAGAGTCACTTTAGCCTCGGGTGACGTCACCTGGCAGGGGAGGACCGTCGGCCAGTTGGTTCTCAGCTGAATCACCTCGTAGTAGTCAGCCGACGGAACAAACAGTTCTTGTGGATCTGATTGGCACAGCGAGAAGATATGGTGGATAAGATAACATGTGAATGTAAAGAGGCTTCCTATCAAGCTGGCAGTGAAATAAAGCAGAGGACTGCAGTTCTGAAAAGTGCATATGTAAGCATCAATAAAGCTTATTCACTGTACCGGGAAAGAAGACGAAGACTTTGACAGCTTTGTCGTACTCCTTTCTGCAGTCTGTTTCTTCACAGTACATAGGATAACAGGTGTACTCCCCCGTGTCTGCGCCGGTAGTGTTCACCAATGTCAGAACGCCATATCGCTCGTGCTGGACAATCCTGCAGAGCCAAAACAGGAAAGTCAGAGAATACTGACTGACTTTCCAACAGATTGCATCATTCTGTCATTAGAAGAATCAACTGCTTTTTACTGCTTATAGCTTACCTGAGCCTTCCATCATCGTCCTCCTCCAGGTACGTGGGGACGCTCCACTGCACAGGTTTGCCTCTGCACCTCAGCTCCAGAGTGTCTCCTGTCTGCACACTTATCGATTCTGCCACCTTCTTAAACTTCCCTCTGTTTAGCACCTTTACGTGTCAGATAGAAAATCACAGATTCAGTCAGTTTTCTGTGTTTAATGAATGTTCTTTGAATACATCAAAATGCATTGTGTAATAGATGAAATACCTGCGTGAGGGAGGCCTGTGCCCGGGCTGCAGGTGTAGCTTTGGTCTTGGTTTTGGCTGTTACAGCTCTGGACCCTTTATTTGTTGATTTCCCAAGTTTGGGTTTGCTTGGTTTGGTCTTCCTCCCTGGAGTGGTCCTCTGTTCCTGGGCGTCTTTTTGACAATAAGCTACACAGTATACAGGGCATGAGATCAATAGTGAGTATATAGATACAAGCAAATGTCAGCCGATTAGACTGTTGTCATGCTATTAAATAGGTGTTATCTGTCGCAATAATCACCATAGATATGGGTCAGTAGGGGCCTACTACACCCAATATTAGGTTTCATCATCTATTCACATGGTAGATCACCTTGAGAAGGTATAAAAGAACAGGACAGCGACCTCTAGGTACCGTGGTAATTATGACAGGAGCAGAAGAGGAAGTCAGTCGATGCATTCACAGCATGAAACTCCATATGGGGTGGAGGTGGGGGATGATAAACAGAACACTATGCAAAGGGTTTTCACCCAAGAGGCTGGGGTTTCGCTTCCCATGTGAAAACGTCTTTGTGTTCATAAGCCTTAAGTTTCGCTTTCACTTTTGAAACAGTTATTTTAAGCCAAAACATGATGTTTTTCCCTAAACTTAACAAGCGATTTTGTTGCCTAAACCTAACAAAGTTGTAGTTTTGTTGCCTACACCTAAAGAAGCCTTTTTGATTGTATTCAAAACGTAACGTTTCAGTTTTACAATTTGTTAGAATGTGTTTCTTTTAAGTTTTGCTTTCAGTTTTACTACGCAGTAGGCGTAGTAGGCCCCAAATGACCAACATCTATGGTGCGTATTGCAACCGATAAGAGTCAAATCAGTTACAAATGTTTAATGATGTGAATTGAGTGATACGTAGTTAATATCTTGGTTATTAAGAATAATGTGGTATCATGGTGGATCAATGTTTTTTTTATCACATGCCAACTTCTAGAGTAAGCCATGTCATGCTTTAGGCCAACAGAAATGTCCCCTCCTAGGACCACATGTTCACAGAACTGCTCAGTAAGTGAATGAAGTCACTTACCTAACTCCAAGATTACGGCACAAATGAGGAGAGCGCTCAGCACCAGCCTCCCCTTTGATCCAAACAAGTTCACCAAAGGCATGATTGATCAGTGGAATAATACCAAAGTTGACTGTGGCTTGTTAGTTCATGCAGTTCAACACAGAGAGAACGTACTGCCAGGGAGAAACCAAAGAGAAGAAGAGGAGGAGGAGGGCAGAGCTCACAAAGTGAGCGGTCAGCTGTTTACCAAAATCACACAAATTCCTCCTCCTGAGAGCGGCATTAGTACCTCAAATTCCTCCTGACTGGCTCAATGGAGGCTTTCAAGCCTGTCCGGACCAATGAGGGTCCAGAGACGGCGGCCCCTCCGTGTGGAATCGCACAGCCTGTTTGCTTAGCTGCTGGACTGGAAGTGTGCTATAGCAGCATGAGTCTGGCCCTCCGAAACACACCACACAGCCCAGACCAAGACTGTGGTAACAAGGTTATTAGAAGCATTTGGTGCCCAATAAACATTTTGTCCTACATTTACTGACCGTCTTTCCACTAGTAAAACAAATCACAGTCTTTAGACTCATCAAAAATGCACAAAATCATTAATTCAAATAATAATCAACTTATTTTGTAATGTTGAAATTCATCATCTTAAGTCTATTTTTTTGTTGTTTTGGGTGTTTTTGGTGTAATGCATCATTTTCATCACAAGATTTTAATGTGAAAATCCATCAAATTAAACCAATAACCTTCTTGTAATGCCCTCTGAGAAGAACTTTAGATGTTAGGTTTTATAAATAAAATCAAGCTTTTGCATATTTAATTAACTCCATAGCATGCTGTACCCAATGAGAACGATGTAAAACTTTCCTTCTGAGTGACTAGCTAAACCACGATCTTGAACATGACACAGGTAAGCTGCTGTGAAAGGTCCTTTTGTTCTCAGTGAACTCGGGTAGTGAGCCGCCTCTGGCTCTTTATCCAAGATTACGAGTGGGACTGGACTTTTTTTAAAAAATGTTTTAATCAACATGCCCCGCAGAAAATGAACTCCAGATTATAGTCATCTTGAAAACTGGATCCTTTCTTTTTAATTTAGGAATACATTTACAATATATAATTAAAAAACATATACAGTTTCCGTATTTACACTTTGAAACAACAAACAATTAGGCTAAGAGCAAAAGAATATGACATTTCACAAGATTTATCTACATTGTACTTCCTTTTGTACAGTCTAACTCTATATTTTGATACATAAAAAAACAATTCTCTTGTTATTCATAATTCTAATTAGAATTGTATAAAATTACAATAAATTTCTATATTTTACAGTTGATATGAAAAGTGTAAACTTGTTAAAGTATAAGAAAATAATGATTATCAACAGAAAATAGTTTGAGCCCTTTTTCTTTTCAAACACAGGTGTAAACTACTTTGATAGTAGATTTAGAGACTCTAGGACACCCTGACATGGCAACATATACAGGTCCAAAAGTACGTCAATGTTGGCAACGAGAATATTTAGATAAATTACAAGCTCCATCATTAGGTGGAGTAAAAGTTAACAAGTCGGCCCATCTGTCTGCATTTCAACACTGAACATCTGTTGCACTCAGATATTCAACACTGCAGGAACAGATCAGCATGTAAAACAGTAGTTACGCACTTAAAGCTTCAGTAGGCAGAAAGTTTTGGCATCATTGGGCAAAAAATCCATAATAAACCTTTCAGCATATTGTAATTCAAGTGTTCTTAGAGACAACTAGACTTCTGCACCTCCTCATGGCTCTGTTTTCAGGCTTTAAAATATCTAGCCTGTGACGGGAGACTTTGACCAATCACAGGTCATTTCATTTAGAGAGCGTTCCTATTGGCTGTGCTCCGGCTGGTGGGCAGTGCTTGGTATTTCCTTAACTGATCTCAACATGGCTGCCGGCTCAAAAACGTTCTCATTTTACAGCTAAACAGTACACTATAAGATGATTCTGAAAACATTTGAGGCGAGAAATAGACATTACAGTAACAGAATATTGATTCATATTTGATAAGCGCAGCCTAGTTTGATAATTTGATCGGAGTTCGCGAGTGATTGATGACAGGTTCCAGCTTGGCTCTGATTGGTTGTTTTCCTCCGGTTTGTGAAATCTTACAGATGCCTTTGGGAGCACCGGAGGACACAGAGGCACATGATTTTAACCAGATCACCTGCCTCATGCACTACTGTCAGGATATAGCGACCGTTTTATAAAAATAGCTTTTTTTAATCATATTTGCTCCAATCTCGCCTACTGCTGCTTTAAAGCTGTTACTCACTGTAACATCTCAATCTATTTCTTTGCAGCCTGAGCTCAGAATTTTTCTTCTTTAATGATATTCTTGTCCATTTTGTCGCTGACGGTTTCGATCTTCGTCTTGTTAGCCTTGAGACGCTGCTTCTGGACACTGTTACGGACACCGTAGCCAAAGTAGATGATTAACCCTGGAGAGAGAAGAGGGGAACATTACAGTTCAGCAACTAACTCGATGAAAGCCTTCTTAACCTTTCAAGCAGAACTTACCCACTAACATCCAAACAGCATATCGTATCCATGTGTCTCCACTTAACTGGACCATCAGGTAGACGTTGATGAACGTACTCACTAATGGCAGAGCAGGGAGTAAAGGCACCTGTGAACGGAAAACAGAAGATGTGAAAGGATTTTCTAGTTAGAACTTGCTCCGATTGCTCAGATACACAACTCGAATACTCACCATGAAAGATGCCTTGCTGCTATTTTGTGGGTGCCTCCAGATGAGGAAAGTGTTGAGCAGCACAATGAAGGCGAGGATGCAGACAACCACCAGACTCCATGCTTCCAAGTTAGCCAGAGCATCTAAGGCTTCGGTCAGGGTGACAGACAGTGCAACCACACACACAACTGCAGAAAAAAAAGATGAAAACGAGAGAGATCGAAGGAATTTTCATAAGCAAAGACAGTGAAAAGGTAAAAATGGAGTGCTTTAGAAATAAAAGTGCTTCAATGTTTGCCCTGCATACCAGTGATCAGAGCCAAGGTTGTGACTCTTCTTGAGGTGTCTGAATTGGCAGTTGACGGAGGCTTCAGGAGGGCAAACTTGGTGTTTGATTCTAGGATCTGTAGGTCTGTGTCATCAGATGGACCCGGTTGGTACCTTGGTTGAAAATCAACATTTTTGTAACATAAATTGAGTTTTGTTCAGTTTGTAAAGCACTGTGGGAGAAGAAACAGATGACATACCTCAGTATTAAGATGCATATGGCCACGAGTGTGTAGGCAAACAGAGTGCCGATGGACATCATTTCCACCAAGGCTTCCAGGTCAAACAGCAGAGCCATGATGGCTGAAGATGACAAAGAGGGAGTTACTTTGAATCCATAAATCTCACCACATGTACATAGAAGCTGAGGAACAGCTGGAACATCTGTACCTGCCACAGTTCCAGATGATATAGTAGCTATAGCAGGACTGCCCCTGGAGGTGACTTTGGTCAGGGGTTGGAAAAGCAGGCCATCTCTCGCCATGGCGAACAGTACCCGGGGCATCGGGAACATCGAGCCCAGCAGGCTGGAGAGCCAAATGCAAACAGAGTCAGTCATCTAAATGCTTTTAGTACCAGGCCAGCATAGCTTCTCTTTTATTTATAAAAAAAAACAGATTATTCTCAACATTTTTATTTGTCAGTCCTACCCCAACATTACTGGCATTCAGTCTCAAAGTATGTGGTGATCTGATTTTATTTATTGCTAATGTGATGACCCCTGTGGTGTCATCTAGTTTATGGGTGATTCACCTGTCTGTATTCTCTCTGCAGGTGATTGTTAGAGCAACTGGCAACACCTGAGGGTTGTGTAAGTGTGGTTGCAACTGGTAGCTCATCTCTCTCTGGCCGACCCTCTGTTCTGCTGCTGCAGCTTTGCTTCTCTCCCGTTTGATTTGATTATGTCACTTCAGTTTCTTGTTTAGCTTTTATGCACCTTTTCAAACCCCTGCACCCACATCTTCCACTCATGCACAGCACACACTACTGATTTAATTACTTAATTTGACCATGTAATTTGGTCTAATTTGTTGAATAAATGTTCTTTTGTTAAATTTGATTTAATTGGTTATCAAATAATTAAATAATGATAGGTTATATACAGTACTCTAAGGCCCTTTCCTTGCCTCTGAAAACTCACAAAGGTGTTTTTAGTTATTCTGGCTGATTAGACCTCTGCTCAGGTTGAAGGTGAGTGCAGCTATGATGAGAATTTATCAAGTCTCAAATCGTCATCTATCAATAAGAATGATACAGGTGCAATTTGTCCCACCCTAACAGGTTCAACAAAGCTAACAGGAGACTCAGGAAGATGTCAATCAATACAAGCTCACGTCCTGAGCAGAGGTCTAAGCAGCCTGATTAATTGAAAACACCTGTGTGGGTGTTCAGAGGCTTTAAAGACATCATCAAAGTCATCTTGTTAGACTCAAGATAGTGACGTTGATGCCAAACAGTGATGATTCCTTTGTATTGTTTCTTGATGTCATTTGAGGCCGTTTCCTCTTTGATGGCAGTTCTTGAGAAAATATTATTCTTTTTTTATCATATCTTGCCTCGTTTTATCTTGTCAGACAAATGATGATCAAACTTATGGCAGCCACACTGGTGGTATAAGCTCCAATTATTGGAAAAATGCTAAAAATGCTTGACAGATTTTGTGTGAAATTGATTTTCTGATTAGATATTGCTGCAGGGCACACTTTATTACAGTAGAGGACATTACAGTACACTACAGTAGAGATTTTAAAAAAGAAATGGAGCCAGATGTTCTACTGAGATGTATTTTCTTCCAACTAAACAGCATTGGCTTTGTATTTGTTTCATGAAGCAAAATCAGTGGTGGGTTTTTGCATTTTTTATTTTACATGCTTGAGTAAAGCATTTGCAAAAACTGAGTTGGGAAGCATCAAATATTTAACGCAGGCTACCAGCTGACAAAAGCTGTTAACATTAAAAGATAATGAATTTGTGAATAATGCAACTTTAATATAAAGATGAAGAGTCTAGCCATGCTAACGGCTCTCTGAAGCTGTACTTAGACACAGTGGTACTTTGAGCTAATTGCTAACAACCGCATACTAATATGCTGACACTGACAATGCTAGCATGCTGATGTTAAGTAGACATAATGTTTACCATGTTCACCATCTTGGTTTAGTGTTTGCATGCTAACATTTAGCCTACTAATTAGCATTAAACAGAAAGTACAGCTGAGGCTGATGGGAATGTCATTAGCTTTGCAAGTATTAAGTAATAAACCAAAGTATTTTGACAACTGCTCTTTTGACCTGATGAATAATACAATTCATCCTGAGGGGAACGTGAATGTCTGTGCCACATTTCTTGACAATCTATCCAATAGATGTGGAGACATTTCACTAAAAGCCACACATGTTGACCTCATTATGGGGCGACAGAAAAAGTCATCAAAGTCATTAGGATACATCCCCTGGGGACCATGAATGTGTGTATTAAGTTTTATTCCAATCCATCCAATAGTTAATAATAGGAACAAAGTGGTGGAACGACCAAATGACCCTGCTGCTTGCACATTTTTAGCCAATTCATGGTTTTCTCCAATGATAGTCAGATCACATGACCCAGACTGTACAGCTAGTGATTTCTTACCTGGTGGACAGGGCACACAGCGATCCCACAGCCACAACATATTTGGCGGGACCCCAGCCGATGTATTCAAAGGCCACAGGCAGGGGGCTTTTTTCACTGAGCAGGTAGTAGGGCATCATCAGGGTGAGAGCAGCAGACACAGCAAAGTAGGCCATGAAACAGATGAGTAGTGAGGCCACAATGCCCAGAGGGATGGACTTCTGGGGGTTCTTCACCTCCTCACCTATGAAGAAACAAAGTTAGTGATATCCCTCTGTCAGCTGTTTGGGGTTACATGAAATTAAAAGAGTAATATCCACAAATATGAAAAAACCTGTAATAATTTGATACCCAGCTGGGAGACTATTGTGTACATATCAGTTTGACAAACACAATTCTAAGGTCCACTTCCTGGAAAATGTCCAGAGCTTTGAGCCACATCTCATGACCTTCATCAGATGGAGTTTGCTCAGTTGTCACGGAGAAGGCTCAGTTGTTATCAGGTGGTAGGAATTCCATACTTAGGTCACATGATAACAACTGAACCATCTACGAGACATATGAGCAAACTATATACAATATAAATGTATAATATATAAAATAATATATAAAATCCTTACAATTTAAAGGAACCACATGTAACATTTCGGGGGGCTTGATTAGCAGATATGGACAATATTCATAACTATGTTTTCATTAGTGTATAATCACCTGAAACTAAAAATTGTTGTGTTTTTGTTATCTTAGAATGAGCCCTTAATATCTACACAGGGAGCGGGTCCTCTTCAAGGAGTCCGCCACGTTGCACCGCCATGTTTCTACATTAGCCCAGAACAGACAAACCAAACACTGGTTCTAGAGAGAGCCTTTCACATTTTTTCAGTAGTAGTAGTTCTCAGACACGCTTGTGAAACTAAACTAAACCAAACTAAACTAAACTAATGTGAGCCGCAGAGAGCAAAACCGTAGTATCGCAAGCTGAATTCAGTTGCTCACAAAGTAGTGTTATTATGGTAAGGGTGGTCTCTGAGCGAGGTGAACAGCATTACCAACGTTATGCACTCGGCGGCTCACGTTACCACAGCCTAGGAAAGGGAGGAGTGAGCGGAGGGGTACTCAGTTGGTTGCAATTTGCAACCACACCACTAGATGCCACCAAATCCTACACACTGTACCTTTAATCGTATTTCAGCAATACACATTATGTGTATTTGATGTCATATTTATTTAGTAAAGGATCATCTAACCATATATAATCACACTGGTGCTGATAAAGGAAGGCATTGTTCTCTTACCTGTTGTAGCGATGCAGTCAAATCCAACAAAAGCATAGAAACATGTTGCAGCTCCGGCCACCGTTCCACTGAGGCCATAGGGGAAAAATCCACCCACTCCATACACACTTGTCACATTGGCAGTAGAGCTCAAGTTTCTGCAGCGGGGAGAGAGCATTAGTTAGTGTTTATTTACAGTGAGATAACCGGGAGAGCAGTACTACGGTGTTTATGTCAGACAGGCTTATATTGCTCTTTGACATTACTTGAGCTCTGCGGTGGCGTTTATCAGAGTCTCTTCACTGATCTGCCAGTTGGAGATGTTCCCCTTGATGAACCCAGAGATGGCCACAAACACTAGCACCAGGATGTTGATCGCTGTGAAGATCTTGTTGATTGTTGTCGACTCTTTCACTCCAAATGACAGCAGACCTTCATGGGAAACATGGTGAATGTTAATTTATTTTGGTATGCATTTCTGCTGTCACCATAACAACACCAGTTTCACCGTTTTACCTGACAGCAGCATGACGAGACCAGCAGCAAAGACATCTGGGTAAGGCGCCAGGCCAGGGAGGCCCATGGCTGCATGTTCTTCAAAGTATTTCGATATGTGGCCCCCTATGAGGTCATCAAATGTCCCGCTCCACGCCAGTGCAACACTAGATGTCCCTGAGCAGACAGTGAGAGAAAGATGCAACAAGTCAATCAGCCTGAGTCACCATTTAACTGTAGCCATAAACACTGATGGTGATAGTTACTTCTTCATGCATCTTTTCACACTTTACGACTCAGTTATGTCGAACCACAATCCTGGTTTATGGGTTTATAAGACATGCAAGCAAGTTGTGTAAAACAGAAATCTTTTTTTGTTGTTGTGAAAAACACTCTTAAAAATTAAACTTTCACTGTTGAAAGAGCCATTAAGAATCTGCTTGTGGAGCAGGTGGAAGGTCACAGGATGTCCTTATGTTCTCATGAGTCTCATGTTGATGGTTGATCATTTATGGGTTTCAATGTTCAGTGAGCCAAACATGTTAGATAAGAGGAAAATATCAGTTTTTCAGAGCATGGAAATCACTAATTTGAGCCAGAGATGGAGATAAAATCAAATTTATATTTATTTCTATACATTTTTGGCTTAAACAGGCAACTTTTTTACTCAAAGTAACTATTATAAAAGGACAAAGCCTCCATCACTGACTAATAGACATGATAATTGGTAATGTATGAACCAAATCCTGTGCACTACACTTACCTATGATGTAGGAGAGTAACAGATTCCACCCAGTGATAAAAGCCAGCAGCTCTCCAACAGTCACATAGCTGTAAAGGTATGCTGAGCCTGTTTTGGGAACCCTCGACCCAAACTCGGCATAGCACAGCCCGGCGAAAATGGATGCCATAGCGGCGATGAAGAAGGAGATGATGATGCTGGGTCCAGCAGAGTCTCTGGCCACCTCTCCAGACAGGACGTAGACCCCGGCCCCCAGGGTGCTGCCCACGCCGAGGGCCACAAGGTCCAGGGTGGTCAGGCATCGGTTAAAGGTGGACTGCTCCCCCTCTGGCTCCAGGGGCTTCCTCCGAGAAAGGCTCACCAGAAAGGACTTGACCCCGCCACACGGCATGCTTCTAGGGGTTTGGATCAGGATGGGAAGATGTGGGAAGAGACAGGTGGGAGTGCAGTTTATGTTGTGGAGAAAGAGTGAGGGGAGAGAAGAGGAGTGGGGAAGAAAGGGTGGAAACCTGTCAGTGAGTAATTCTACAAAACATTTCCTCTTTAAAGAGACATTATTCTCAATATCTATCGTTAATGTATTTTTGACAAAAGAAACTACTCATTAAGGCATCAGAGAAGACCTGTAAACCACAGAGATTTGGACAAATTCCATTTTGTTAAAGCTTAATTGTGATTATCTGATAAAATGTAACTATTAACATCTCACTGAATTTACATTAAGGACAGAAAGACTTCACTCACCTCTCCTGTGTTAATCCCTCGCCTCACAGGTGTGCTTAGAAGAGACAATTAATAGGATTCGTCATCCCCCTAAATCACATTATTCTTTTATACGTGCCCTTCTTTATCACCCTCCTGATATGATAGTGCTGATGCCTGGAGTTTTCATCGCCGCCCACAGCACAAAAGCAACGCCCCGCTCCAGAACTGCACTTTACTCAACCTTCAATTACTTACACAATTACTTCCTTGAGGCTGGAGATTCGTTTTTATAATTTGTTTTCCCTGCACAGCAATAAAAGTAAATGATTTTCTAATAATTGTGTATCTTATCAGAGATGATCTCTCCTCTCAGATTGATTCAGTGGTTCAGATTACCTCTGTTGACATGCACATGAAAATGCATTTTTAATTGTCTTTCCTACTGTAAATGACTACACCTGCTGCACAATAAACATTTAAACATTTTTTTTTTTTTTTTTTTTAGAAGAAGAAGCAATTTATTCAACTCATATTTACAATGTCTGACACAGCAGGGATGAAAGAAATGAAAAGAAGGAAATTAATAAACTTCTAAGGAAATTCAACATGTAACATTTGTTTTCTTTTCTTAACTTTTTGGAAAATGTGACTCCTCTTGTGTGCAACTCGTGCTTGTAAAGTGAGTTGTGAGAGCTGCGGCTTTGGTAATCTCTTTCATGATTATGACTTTGAGATAATCCAAGACTTTAAGGCACGCATTTGTCTATGACTTTGGATTTTGTCCTTGAACCAATAAAAAAGAAACATCTGAATGTGGCAACAGCAGAAACAGAGAAAAACTACATTCCCGGTGTGTGACACGCATCAATAAAAGATGGTTATTTATTATAATAGGAAATAATACACTTTATCTTTACAGCACCTTTCCCAAACCCTGTTTACGAGCTGATTGTACTTAGAAGGAGCAGAGTTGTTGCTTTTCAGACAGTATGTCACACCCCCCCCAAAACTGTATGTTCTCAAAGTGCGTTTACATGCATGTGTTGCTTAGAAACAAGCCTGGGAACTTATCACTTATCACATATAGGAGCCGTGTCCCCATCTCTACCTGTGAGGTGTGAGCCTGCCATACTGGCGGCCCTGAGAGTTAATGAAACAGAGGAGGACAAAGCAGCTTTCATGGCTGTGCATACATGCAGCAGGTAGCACACTTGCTCTTTGAAAGCTTGCTTTCGCCTCCTCATCTCCCATCAGGGGATTTCAGCCCACCTAATCCCTCCTGGCATCTACTTCAGCGGGAAGGAGGTGAGTGGGAAAGCAGCCTGCATGTGTGTGGACGGTCGAAGTACCTTTGACCAAACTTAGAGCTCAGGCTTCCTATCTGCAGATCTCACCGTCCCTGAGGGACAGTGGGGTAATGCTTAACTAAATAACAGCTACTATGCACGTGATGTGCAGCTTTATGATCAAGGATGATGATCTGGATCACAGTGAGGCTCAGTTAATGATCATTAACGTGTTAGTTTTGGCAGTCTACTGTGCAATTAAAGAAACAGATGCAGTGTTACAGAGGAATATTACAGTCCAGCATTCACAGAAAGTTAGAGCAGAGGTAAGGGAGTTAAATCTGAGGGAAATTTTATTCAGTAGTTCTTTACCTTGTCTTCAGTCCCACGAGGAGTGACTGGTGACTGTGTGGTGAAAACAGTGAAGCAGTGAAGCAAAATATATCCGTGCTGTTGACTCAGATGAAGGAAACATGATTTTTTTACTGCGATATATACAAGACTGGCCTGTGTGACCCTCCCACTCAATGGAATTACTTACAAAGTAGCCTTTCTCACTCCCGACCAGTTTGGACCATAATGTGGTCATTATTGCACGAGGGCACGGGGTGAGAATTGTGAACAGCAAATCCCATTCAGAATGTCAAAAATGCTTTTGTGCTCACTTCATTTGTTGTTTTGTTTTGTTTTCATTCCATTTTTTTTTTTTTTTTTTTTTTTTTTTTACAATTCATGGTTAGTTCATGGAAAACATGTCTATAAGTAAAGTCTTGGGTGCAATCAAAACTTTTATGAATCATAAAATATTTTAAAAGATTTAAACACATAATAAACACATTTTCTTTAAAGTATAATAACCTTATTTAGTACCCTTGGGGATGTTACTTGTTGTTTGTCTGTAATAGATTACATTTGGGCTGGCATTTTGCAATCTTCCCAGCTAAGTCTGAGTCATGGTCCGGTTCTCATGCAATGCATTTTCAAAGCAGAAGAGGTCAGTATACAACAATTACATTTCATCACTGGTGCCTCCCACCCCCATCAGTTTTCACCACATATGGTCCCCTCTCACTCTGAACAGAGAGCGGAGAGAAAGTGAAAGAAGCTCTGGGATAATATGATATTAGAATAAGGGAAAACACATCATAAACAACCATATTTCCCAGATAGTCTGGGTACTACATGACCTGTTCAAATAGAGGCATGAATAAAAAGTGTCCTTCATGTTTCTACAGTAAGCTGAGGTCAGGCAATATCAGTGAAACATTGATAGTAACCATAAAGCCAGTGACACTGAGGCTGGCTTCCAGTCAGGATGAAACATACTGAGTCATGCTTCTGCTATGAGTTGTGGAATTATTCTCGTCACACTGACACTGTATTTGCTTAACTATTTCAATAAGAAAGATTACACAAAAAACGTATCTGAAAGCGCTTCTGGTCCACTTGTTAGGTTTATTGCAAACTTCATGTTACAATACAGGTAAGAAGAAGAAGTAGGTAATGAATTGATTAAAAACACAAGTAAGTTGAAACGTTACCAAATAAAATTGGTTGACAGAGAACGTTGGGTAAAATTGGTCGTTATTAACAGAGATATAGGTTATAAATGGTTAACATTAAATGAGAATGCTACAGGAGAATAAATATTTGAAAGCAAATATTTGAAAACCTACAGAATGATTGAGAGCTTTGCTGCATCATATTCAATTATATTTTGAATTGTAACCTGGCGCCTGAATTTTGTGTTTTCCTTTACATAAAGACATTTCCACCATAACTTGATGCAGATATAAATTCTCATTAAGGGCTGAGCCCCCTCTAAAGGTCTGATCCTAGAATCACCCGTGCTATAAATGTACCACATGTACCAATGTTTGTGCCTCATGTCATACCACCACTGACAGTTTATGGGAAACTATGAATTATCGGTTTCATGTTCTCATGTTTCCGTAAAGTCCACAATGCTGCTGGCATGTCTCCCTACACACACCCCTAACTATGCTGGTGTCTCTCTCCCTCTTACTGGAACAGATGCCTGGCAGGACAGAAATAGAGCAGCTCCCCTCTCTGGTAAAATCACATTTGAACTCTAGGTCACGTGACAAAGTTCAGAAATTTCAACAAAACTAGTTTTTTTTTTTTTGCTCAAAGTCTTTTTTATTGGTATTCTCTACAAAATCCAATAAATCACAGAAAGAATTTTATAAAAAAAATATACCCCCCTCCCATCCCTATAACAATATTACTGCACCATTAAATAAGCAGAGTTAATTTCATAAACAAATACATTTATACATATAAATGAATTCAATCCGATAGAAACATAAATGAAACATATACAAAAAAAGAAAAATGAATGGACCAAAAACACAAAAAGATCAAAAATAATAATAATAAATAATAAAAAAAAAATAATAAGTATAAGTTTTGAATTTTGTGTAAAATTACGAAGATAACACAGACAGTAACTTTCCACTGTTGCATAAAGAGACATCATTACATACAATGTAATTTTCCATTACACCTTTAAATATTTTAATTGGTTATGCAGCAAAATAAATGAGGTGGAATGTGCTTTACTACTACTACTACTACTACTAATAATAATAATAAAAATTATACAAAATGTCAATATTTGTGTATTTTAAATATGTAATGCACCCAGTAATATGTGTAATTTGATTGTAATGTGATTATATTTTTTATTAATAATCTGAATCTGTAAAGTAACTAAAGTTGTCAGATAAATGTAGTGGAGTAAAAAAGTCTAATATTTCCCTCTGAGATGTAGTGGAGTAGAAAGTAGAAAGTAGCAGAACATGGAAATACTCAAGTAAAATACAAGTACCTCAACATTGTATTTAAGTAGTTACATTTCACCACTGAGTACATTTTATACTGTTGTGTTTTTCAAAGCATTATTTACTCTTCTTGTTGGAATAAAATAATTGTTAATTATTTAACTGAAAAGTAGTAATGTGTTTTTGATGACTTCACTTTTTTTGCATTAAATCATACCGGAATGTTTGCTGAAATTGATTGGAAGAGGCACAGCCCTACCAAGAAAAATTCCCACCAGCCGCCACTGGTATAGAGTTTTTACCGTGAGACATTGAGACAGTGAGACAGTGTCCTCTCCACATTCAGGCTCACGCACTTCGAAGCTGCGCGAGAAAGCACCGCAGTCGTTGCGTCACAGAGGACAAGTAGGGACTCAGTCTGGTCTAACCGGAGGAGACAGACGGACAGAGACAGAGCAGAGACAGCAGGACCACTCTCACCGGTTACTTCCTGTATATACAAGGTAAGCTTCATATATTTATTATTATTAATAATATTAATAATAGGAAACCACTTCAGTCCGAAGCAAAGGTGCTTCTGGAACAATGTGTTAATGCGTCATTATTAAATGTGCCAATGAATGAATGAATGGCAGTAGACAGCAAGATACCCCTGGAAGACAGTGGTAATTTAATTTAGAGAATCAGTGGATATAAAGGGATATCATTTACAACTAATATGTATTTGTATTGTTGGAGAAAAAAAAGTCTAAAGTTAGAAAAACACACACAAACACTTGATATATTTACTGTATTGTTATTGTTGTTATTATATATATCTTGTCCTAATTGTTTGTTATCACTATTATGTAGTCATATTATTTCTTTATATTTATCTTGTCTCTGTGTGGAGGCTTCAGATAAGCCTGTGGGTTTTTTGCCTCTTCCTGCACTGTATATTATTCATTTATTTTTTTTTGTTATGTTGTATAGTCTTAAATTGTGCAAAACAAATAAACAGAATAAACAGAAAACAACAACTATATAAGTCAATGAATATAAAGTAGATTCTATAGCCTATATAGAGAGAAGGGTGTGGCTCTGGCCCACTCTCCCTCCAGACCTTCATTCTGACATTAAGTTAAACTGAGCATGCTATTTTGGGAGAGCTTCGCTTCTGTCTTAAACAAACAGCACAGCATTTAAAAATCTGGTTGGAGTTTTCTCTCTTTTGAAAAGCTGAATGAGTATTAGTCTACGTTTGTGTCCTTTCTTCAGTTTGATCTGTAGAAATGTGTTGTAACTTTGCACTGTGATTCTAAATTGAGAAATACAGTCAGTCAGTCAGGGGAAAGTTAGCAGTTGTAGTTTCTCTATAGTAGCTGTCTCCATATGCTTTACTGAATGGCTGCATTATATGTTAGATGGAAAAAATGTGACGAAATAGTTTTCCTGCCAGTTGCCTTCATGCAAATTCCATCTGCCAGTGTGTCGTTTTTAGGTGAATGTGAGGTCAAGTCTGGTAGAAACTTGATCAGTTTTCACCAGCTACCTGGCAGCACACTGAACACACCACCTCATTAGATTTACTCAGGAAAAAGGAGGGATCGTCATCATGCACATTGTGTCTTTGCAGTAGGATTTCTTGCCCAATGGAGGGCAATGACATCTTCACTAGGACAGGGATGTTTGACAAGGCTCTTATCCAGCCTTACATCAGCATTTCTCTGTATCTCTCTCTCTCTCTCTCTCTCTCTCTCTCTCTCTCTCTCTCTCTCTCTTTAGGCCAGAAACTATTGATTCCCGCACAGTGTTGACACAGAAGACCAAATACAGAAATGGTAAGTGGATAGGACTGCATTATGTTAAGTATGATGTGGTTTGTATCATCCTGCTGTGCAGATCTTGTGTCTTTGGATGGTTTTGTGAGACAATTGAATGAGGTGTGGACAGAGTGAGGTCATTTTTCTGCCACCTGCCACCATTCGATTCCTCCCCGTCATAAAGGCAGCAGTGTAGGGTGTCGCTGCTACCTTTGGCACCTACACATCTGATAGACACTCCAGACAGCATCTTTCCAATGGCTACGTCCAACTTTATTGTCCGAGCTGGAAGTCGGTGTCTTGTCATGCAGGTCGAGGTGAAACGCACACTCGCTCTTTATTATACTCGGCACAATTGTGGCCTTGGCAACAGAGGAAACAAGCAGCACCCAGGGAGGAAGGAAGGGATAGACATTTAGCTCATAACATTAAATCCACATTAGGACTTTTTCCACATAAGAAATGTGATTAGATTTAGTTGAAGGCCTGTTGCCAGGGGCTTGTATTTGTGGCCCTGTTGCTATGTAGGTGAAGCTCTCCAGCTGTCGTGAAGAGTGATGGTCGCTGTAGTGAAGCGGAGGATCTGAGCATGTGCAGTGGCCCCTCACCGGGGTGGAGAGCATACTTTGGCTGACTGCCTCAATGCAGCAGTAATCTCTACGACAGCAGCTGCAGTCTGAGCTTTCACTATGTGCTCCAAGCGTTCTTCTTATTCCCCACAGTGAATGACCTCACACCTCCACAGGGCCAAAATGATCATTTCACGTCCTTGTGCAGAGCCTTGTATTTTCTTTACACGCCCAGTAGAGTTTGTTTGTATACTCTGACATTTTGAGCCACTGTATGACAGACCCCCTGCAAAGGGAGCTACTTTGTGTGCAACCTGACTCCCTGCTGCCCGAACACACCCACCATCCCACCCCGAGACACACATACACACACGCAGACAGCAGGTTTTCCTCTGCTCAGCTGGGGGTGAGACAGGTGCAAGCAGTAATGACAGCCTCACCTCCTGTCCCAGTGTCCCGTCACTGCCACTTTTACACCGTTCACTACTCACACCCTGCAAGGAAATGTGGGTCAAGCCAGTGCACTGTTAAAAAAGTGGGATAAGGAGTGGAAACTTGTGATCCTGAAAAAAGCAAAGTGTATTGTGAGTCCTATAAGTACCTCCTGACCCTTAGCTGCAAAGCATCACATCCAACCTCTTTCTCAACTTTATAAACTGTCTGGGTTAAGGTGAGCAGCATTGCAGGGTAAACACAGGTGTATTTAATAATATTGATTATGGCTCTGATCTATTTAGGTGTGCCAGGCCCCTGGTGCATGTAATTTGATCAAGTTCACCCTGGGTCGTGTGTAGCAGGGAACCAGCAAACTGGAGAAACTCCTGTGAGATTGTTATGGTTAGGCATTGATCTCGAATAGTTAAGGTTAGAATAGGTCGTCGGGCAGCCAGTGAGTCTCGCAAGAGTTTTTGCAAGTTTTTGCAGATCTCAGATCAGATTTCACAATTTGTGGGTTACCTTCTAGACACAACCTTCACCCTGCGTTGCCATGCCAAAATGGCTGTTGTGAAAAAGGCTCTCTGCGAGGCTGTACTCTCACATACAGTAGCTCATAGCACAGCGATGCTATGCACTATCAGCGAGCTAACATGCTCACACTGACAATGCTAACATGCTGATATTTAGTGAGAATAATGTTCACAATCTTAACATTTGTTCATCAGCACTCAACTCAAAGTACAGCTGAGGCTGATGGGAATGTTATTATTTTTGCAGGTATTTGGCCATAAACCAAAGGACTGGTGAAATTAAACATTTGACCTGATGATAGCAGCACTAGAGTCAAATTTAAGGAATCACCAAACTTCATCCTGAGGGGGAAAATGAATGTTTGTACCAAATTTCATGACAATCCATTAAATAGTTATGGAAATATTGCCATTCTTAGAGCAACGCTGCTAGAAAGGCAAAAAATTAAAATAATATATACTGTAAATAGGAGTATTTACAGTATACACAGAGGCTTGGCTCAAGGGATAATGTGATTATGTATATGACAACTTCTTTATTTATAACTTCAATGCAAAAAAAATGCATTTGTCTGTATTAGGGGTTAGGGCTCCACACATCCTAGACATCCTAGACTGTGCTCTTTGTTCTCTGTCAATCATGACAATTAAAACTCTGAAACTGAGTGTAACTCTTTCTCTCATAGGTGTTCAGAGGCATAATAGCAGATGCTCCGGACTTTGATCCCACCGCTGACGCTGAGACCCTTTACAATGCTATGAAAGGCATGGGTGAGTGTCTCACTCCTTCGTGATTTTTGGCCCTGCGGAGGGGAAAAGGTCGTCTTTCATCTCCTCCACTCGTAGGCTGAATGACCTCACAAAGAATCTCACGCAGCAACAGTCGTGACAGTTAGAGATCAGTTTCTGTGACTGAGATGTTGAAAATGTTGCTTTGTGTTCCTCAGGTAGCGATAAAGAGGCCATATTGGACCTGGTCACCTCAAGGAGCAACGCACAGAGGCAGGAAGTCATTGCAGCGTACAAATGCAGCTTTGGAAAGGTACAAGAATACATTTCATCATCATCTCATCTCATTTTTTGATTGCTAAAATAGAAACACTTTTTTTTCAGAGATGGCCATACAGTAACTTACAACACATCTAGACAATAGTTAGAAATCCATTATGTTCTTGTTGTTTCAATAGGACCTGATTGAGGATCTGAAGTATGAGCTGACGGGCAAATTTGAGCGTCTCATCGTCAGTCTGATGAGAACCAGGGCCTACCATGATGCCAAAGAAATCCAT
This sequence comes from Sebastiscus tertius, assembly GCA_916701665.1. Classification (NCBI taxonomy): domain Eukaryota; kingdom Metazoa; phylum Chordata; class Actinopteri; order Perciformes; family Sebastidae; genus Sebastiscus; species Sebastiscus tertius. Next base: position 19,465 of record CAKAOH010019757.1, on the reverse strand, counting down.
GATGCTGTCAAAGTAAGACATGTACCTCATAGTAAGACTCTTTTTCATACTCCAGCCACATCTAATGAAGCAGAAGCTGCTTCATATTGAACCTTAATGCTCTTTTTCAAGGGAGTTGGAACAAACGAGCGATGCCTCATTGAAATCATTGCATCTAGAAACAACAGACAGATGCATGAGATGGTCGCAGCATACAAGGACGGTAAGGCATGTTAAATAACATGTCATTTTAAATCAGCATATTATTCGCTTAGCATCTCTCAACATTGATGTCTTGTGTTTACAGCCTATGGCAGCGACATAGAGGAGGATATCACCGCGGACACATCAGGTCACTTTAAGAAGATGCTGATTGTTTTACTTCAGGTCAGTTCACTGAGGAGTTGATGTAATCACCAGCGACGTGTCCAGTCAACCATACAGTGACTGTCTCAGCCACAGTACCTTTAACCGCTGACTGGTTGTTTTGGTTTGATGCTTTCAGGGGACCAGAGATGAGTCAGGGGTAGTGAACGCAGACCTGGTGGAGCAGGATGCACAAGTGAGAATTTGAACTTTTTATGACTGCTACAGAAATGCAGCATGATTGGGCTTATTGACTTTATATGGCCTTCATTCAAAAAGTAACTAACATTATAACATATAATCACTTTGTCCCAAAAGATTGTGCCTATAAAGACATTGTTGAAACATATAGGACTAAGAGTCTACAACCTTTTTTTCTCTCTCATCTCATCTCTCTCTCTCATCTGCAACCGCTTATCCCGTTAGGGGTCGCGGGGGGGGGCTGGAGCCGATCCCAGCCGACATTGGGCGAAGGCGGGGTACACCCTGGACAGGTCGCCAGTCCATCGCAGGGCTGACACATAGAGACAGACAACCATTCACACTCAGATTCACACCTACGGGCAATTTAGAGTTAACAATTAACCTAACCTGCATGTCTTTGGACTGTGGGAGGAAACCAGAGTACCCGGAGAAAACCCACACTAACACGGGGAGAACATGCAAACTCCACACAGAAGGGCCCCAAGCCGGATTCGAACCTGCAACCCCCTAGCTGTGAGGCGCCAGTGCTAACCACTGCACCACTGTATTATTTAAAAAAGACCCTACAGCCATGCTAGTGTCTCTTAAACACAGTGGTGCTTTAAGCTAAATGCTAACAACAGCATCCTAACATGCTTACAATGACAATGCTAGCATGCTGTTTAGCAGGTATCATGTGTAGCCTATCGTGTTTCCCATCTTAGTTTAATGTGTTAACATGTCAACATTTGTTATTTAGCACTAAACACAAAGTACAGCAAAACTAATGTTGGGAATGTCATTAGTTTTACTGGACAAATAGAAGTTTTGTCCTTGACATTTGACCTTCCCTTGTGCCTCACTAGGGACATTTCTGACTTTTTAATTATTAATTTTTCAATCATTTTGTCTATGTTAACGCATATGGCATGCATTTTGGCAAGAGTGTGATTTTTTGTATTATTTTGGAAGTTCAACCAAAGCTCCTATAATAAGTCTATAATAAACTGTGTAGCCAAAATACACACGTTCAGACCCTTGAGGGTCCACATTTTTATTTTTTAAGTTATTTTTGGGGGCATTTTTAAGCATTTATTGACAGTGGATAGAGTCTTGGAAAAGGGGGAGAGAGAGAGAGTGGATGCGGAAAGGGCCACAGGCGAACCCGAGCCACCGCGGTCAGGACTGAAGCCTATTACATGGGCGCCAGCTCTACCAACTGAGCTAACCAGGCAATCTAAAACCACATTTTTGATCTCACAGCCATTATAGCATAAAATCATGCCTCCTATTATATCAGGCTTTCAGTCTAGAGCCCTGGCTTCAAATTGTAGTTTTTACTATTTTCCACCAGATTGAGCCATTTTCTCATGTTTGCTCTACGGGGCAAATAGTAATTCATGTTATTACCCAGGTTTCCACTAGGGGCATTGCTGCTGTACTGTGTGTTTAATGCAATGCATCAAAATCAATGTTGTTGCTAATCATTTACATATCCCATACTGTGGGAAAAAAGTTTTTGGTTTTCATGAAAAACAACAGTGGTATTATGTAAACAAACTGGCATTTAAAGGGTTAAAATTCAGAAAATGAATATTTGCTAATTTAGTTATGATCAGGACTGATGGCAGTTTTTTTGATACAGACATTTTTGACCTCTAAGGACATCAGAGCAACTTTTTTAAAGTGAGGCACAAGAGTTAATGAAAGGTCAGAGGATTGCCAAAGTCAGTAGACTTCATCCTCAGAGACCATGAATGTCTACACAATTTATTATGAAAATCCATCCCAAAGTAGGTGAGATATTTCAGTGTGGACCCAACTGACTGACATTGCTATCCCTAATGCCATGTTTAAATACAATCTCACCAAATTAACCAGATTATTGGAATTTGTATTTCTTTAACATAAAAAAACCCACATATGATATCAACTTGCAATGTATGATTAGGTTACTAATTAAGGTCGATAAGGTCTGCATGCAATGATAGACTTTGGATGTCTGAAACTTTTCTTTTCCTTACATGAGCTCATCCTGTGCTTCCTTACCTCTGCATAGGATCTGTATGCAGCCGGAGAAGAGCAGTGGGGGACTGACGAGGCCAAATTCATCATGATCCTGGGAAACCGCAGTGTGACCCACCTCAGCATGGGTGAGTAAGGCTCTAGGGATAATTAACACTACAGTGAGGCATCCAGGCATTCCCACTGTCTCCTCAAGTCTCTCAGGAGTTAATGGCCACCTTAAAAGTCTTAGTCATAGTGTTAACAGTCCTCTACCACTCTCCTCTGTCTCTGTTTAATGCCAAGAAAACTGTCTGAGGCCTGCAGCTCAGAACGGAAATTTAAACATGTACATTGAGATTAATAACATAATACATAATGTTGTCTTCTGTTTGTTTAGTTTTCGATGCGTTTGAGAAGATAGCAGAGATGACCATAGAGGACAGCATAAAGCACGAGTTGTCTGGCGACTTCGAGAGGCTGATGCTGGCTGTTGGTAAGAAACACACTGAACCGCTTTATGGCGACATGGGAGGGTGTCAAGGTGTCAGTTTAACACACATGGCTCTCTTCTTGTTTTTTCTCACAGTGCAGTGCATAAGGAGTGTTCCCATGTTCTTTGCCAAGCGCCTTTACAAGTCAATGAAGGTAAACTAAAAGTTAGAAAAATAGACTGATATGCCTTAGCAACACATTCATTATGACATGTTTTTCTTCTTAGTGGCAGATTGCAGTCTAACGTTTTGACATGATATTTAATATTGATCAGGACTACTTATAGTTGCCTTAGTAATCTTTAACACTTGTCCTCTCCTTCATTTCCAGGGTCTCGGTACAGCTGACAACACCCTGATCAGGATCATGATCTCTCGCTCTGAAATAGACATGCTGGACATTCGAGAGTGTTTCCGTTTATTATATGAGAAGTCACTTTATAACATGATCAAGGTTGGTGAAACACTAATACGATTTTCAAATTAAATAGCATCAGAAGATGGTACACCTATAACCTGATTCTGTTTGTGCTCAAACCTGTCAGGATGACACATCAGGGGATTACAAAAGGACTCTGCTTAATCTGTGTGGAGGAGATGATGAGTAAGTATGGCTGCAAGCGGCAGCAGCAACCAGAGGGGGGCGATAGAGCACCACTTTTCAGAAGTTATTGTTTTCTGAGGGGAGAATAGCTATTATTGACTTATGGAAGATTTGTTGTCATTGCAACAGTGAATTACTTGGTGAAGTTGATGTCCAAAGATTGTCTGAAAGTAAAGAAGCAGTGTATTTAATAATAGATCCCTGTCTCCAGAGCAGTCTGTACCACTTGAAGTTTTGGCTTTGCTGACCGTGCTGTCTTGTGTCAAACTGATTACAGCTTAGCTGGAGAGTTCTTCCCTGAAGCTGCTCAGATAGCCTACAAGATGTGGGAAATTAGTGCCATGACCAAAGTCCAGGTTTGGACCCCATCTGCTCCCACTTTAGATGTGTCATTGCATGTTTGGCTTGGCAGCGGCATGTATCCTAATCACCTGCTGGCCCTGCAGTGACCTGCTTCTCGCAGCGCCACGAACTTGTGCTGATAACACTGCCATGTCTACACACAGCGAAGGCTTTGTGTAACTGCGGATAGGATCAGAATGCTGCCCGCTCAGATACAAATCATTTTTGTTGTAATGCACTCCCCAAACCACCGTTTGCCTCTCTTTGTCCTTGGAATGAATGTCAAAAAGATCTCAGCATTTTTGGTCAACAAAGGCTTGTCTCACTAACGCTCTATACAACTCAGTTGTTTTTCAGCCTGCCCACCTTTTTTCATTGTTGGTGGTGTCATGGCTTCTAACCTCAGGGGGGCGCACTCCCCCTCAACAAACCATTTTGCATTATGTTGTAGAGTTCTGCATGTTTAGTGCTTTAATCTTGCAAATCTGATAATCCTATTTAATTTAATATGTATTTATCAAGTGAAACTGTCCATATTATGTGTGTGTGTGTGTGTAATTATTGAATCTCACACTTCTCATCGTGTCATCCCACTACCTTAGCTGAGGCCAACAATCCGCCCTGCGTCCAGTTTCGACCCTGCTGCTGATGCACAAGCGCTGAGGAAGGCTATGAAGGGATTTGGTATGCAATCCTAAAAAGATCATTTACACTGCTACAATAAAAAAAAAAAAAAAATCAGGTTTTACGAATGTTGCTGCCTCTTACTGTCTACACAGGAACGGACGAAGATGCAATAATTGACATTGTTGCACAGAGAAGCAACGCTCAGAGGCAAGAGATCAAACAGGCCTTCAAATCCCAACTGGGACGGGTGAGAGAACCTCAGCAAAAATAAATGACGTCTCAAGCTGGATCATACGTCTTCTTAACTCTACCACTGGATATGTTAAACTCGACATCTCATTGTTTTTTTTTTTTTTGCTTCAAGCTGTTTCCTGTAACTCAGCGTGTTTGATCTGTCCTCAGGATCTGATGAAGGACCTGAAGTCTGAGCTGTCCAAAAACTTGGAGAGGCTGATCATTGGGCTCATGTTGACCCCTGCAGAGTTTGATGCCAAAATGATGAGGAAGGCAATGGAGGTACAGTTGATCCAAATCACCTAATTCCTTTTTTTGTTGACGTTTTGTTGAGCTCATGGGTGGAATTTACCCTGTAAATTATTTTCCAAGTCTGTGATGGTTGATGTCTGGCCTAGAGAGGTATAGCTGGTGCTTGAATGTCGTGACAATTACGCAGAATGTATTTGGAAGTCAAATAATTTTTTGCATTTTAGGTATTTATATCTTATCAAACACCAACTGAATTGCCCTGTGTAGAAACCTGACTCATCCTTTACTCTGAACATACGGGAAGTGAGTGCAAAATAGTGTTTTACTATTGTATGTCCCTATTATGTACATTTACATGCAGTGGAAATTTATAAATTGCTTATTTGAAAGCATACAGTCAAAATACGAATCAACACAAAGACTAAATAGATATCACATGTTTGCTGCATTTCTGTCTTGAATGGTCACACGCACTGCATCATCCAATGTGCTCTTTCGGCTTAAAAAGGTCAACTGTGAATCAACCTATTTTATCAGGGAGGAGGTGACCAGGAAGTTCTGTCATTGAAATACAAATTCAGATTATATAAATTGGAACAAACAGGGCCAGCTCTAGTTCTTTTGGTACCCGAGGCGAAATTCAAATTTAGAGGCCCACCCTATGGCGGCGGCGTTAATCTAGGATTAGGGTTTCTTTATATATTTGTTCATTTGTTACCTCAATGCAGAAAAATGAGGAACAAAAATAGCAAAATATAGATTTTGTCAGTAGCGGTGAGGAGGCACGGTTCACACGTACTCCCTTCCTAGCTGTGTTCTGTGGTTGTTGTTCATGTGGTTTGTTTGTTTGGTTATTGCATTTGTTAAACTCCCCTGCCTTTCTGTGCTTTGAACTCTTAATTGTTTAACAGGGGGCTGGAACAGACGAACACTCTCTGATCGAGATCCTGGTCACCAGGAGCAATGAGGAAATACTCGCCATGAACGCTGCTTACCAGGGTGGTGAGTTTGATACCAAAAAAAAATAAAAAATCTCTTTCTTGTTCTTGAAACCTTTGACATGCAAACCTTTTAAATCACAGCCTATAAGAAGTCTATGGAGGAAGCCATTCACTCAGAAACATCAGGCCACTTCAGCCGCATCCTCGTTTCTCTCGTACAGGTAACGTCATCATCACCATGAGAACTTTGTCTGTGTTTTGTTTCCACGCCCACTCACTGGTTGCAGACTGTCTGCTGACTGTAGCAGAGAGCAAAAAGAATACCTATTTAATCACACACAGTTTTCTTTCATAAGCTCTTATGTTACATATTAAAAAAAACTATTTTAAATAAATAAAAATAGATAAATGTGATAGTTAAGTTGAGCATTTAACCGTCTTTACTCTGTTCAGGGTGCAAGAGAAGAGGGCCCTGCAGATGAGGAAAGAGCTAATGCAGATGCTCAGGTGATTTAGTGTGTGACATTTCCCTGTAACATTTCATTGTGTTGAAAAAATGAAATTGAAGAATTGGTTTGAATATTTGTTCCTCCTGAACTTAACAGGAACTTGCTGATGCATGCAATGCCGACTCTGACGACATGGAGATGAAGTTCATGAGTATTCTGTGCACCAGAAGCTTCCCCCATCTGAGGAAAGGTAAAGGTCAAAGGTCAAGAAGACAGATAGATTAGGTGATCAATGAATTACACATTTAAATGTGTGTGTTTCTCTATCCAGCTCATGATCACACTCCTTGCTATTCACAGTATTCCAGGAGTTTGTCAGATGCTCCAACAAGGACATTGAACAGATCATCAAAAAGGAGATGTCAGGAGATGTCAAAAATGCCTTTTATGCGATAGGTAACAACTGTCTTTGACCTTATTTAACTCACAGTGTATACTGCTGACATAACACCTGTTCTGTGACTACTCCTCAGCCCTTGCATGCTCTCTCTTTGCTTCGCAGTTCGCAGTGTGAAGAACCAGCCCTCTTATTTTGCAGACCGTCTGTACAAAGCCATGAAGGTATTTATTCATAATGACTTAGGTCTGCCAGGCTTCGGATGCCAGATAGTGATAAGGTCATATGTGTTGATGCATGTAATATATTTAGGTCTTTTTCTGTGTACATTCTTGGTATTAAAGCTGCTGCATGCTCTCAGGCAGCAGCAGCTACTGTAACTAAATCAGAATAAACAAAGTATTTGTTGGTCTCCGCCACAGGGCCTCGGTACGGATGACAGAGCGCTGATCCGCATCATGGTGTCCCGCAGCGAGGTCGACCTTTTCAACATTCGCAAAGAGTTCAAGGAAACGCACGACGTCTCCCTCCACGAATTCATCCAGGTAGAAACGATGATCGTAAGTCTGAGCCTTTGTCAACTAACACTCCTGTCTGGTTGGTTTGCCGTGTCCTCATCTCATCTGTGTGACTCTGTGGAGTTTTTGTCTCCTGGCCTTTGTCCTGCTCTGTGTGTGTGTGCTTTGCACATCCTTCTTCTGCTGCTGTGGTGGGGTGAGGGGGGTGGGGGGAAACGGTAATCTATAGCTTCCTGCGGTGGACTATTCAGGAATTTCCCCTTGCATGCTTAACTTCTCTCTATATCCGCTGTGTGATTGGTTGACAGCCGCAGAGACAGGAAGTACCCAGAAGCAGTTCTATAATAATTTACAGATGAAATCACCGTGACACCAATACAAACAAGCAAGTACTGCAGGGTGCCCTGGATCGGCTTGACCCAAAAATATTACCAGATTATGCAACAGCAATGATTGCTATATATTGTTTATTCTGAAGTGTGTATTAGTGAAAAATTACAATCTTTTGTTCATGAATTTTTTAAAGTTGTGTAGTTCTGTTAATATTTCTAGGCAGTCAATTTCAGTTACACAAGAGATTTTGATTAATTGCCAAATACTAAGTCTTTGATAAATAAATTAGAAATTAGAAATTTTAACCAATTTACAGAAAGAAAATGTGTCACTGACACCCCAGATTAACCAGGTACCTTTAAAAAATATTCAAAAGAATAGTTTTTTGACATTAGACATTCTGTTTCCATGTTTCCAGTCTTTGTGCTAAGCTAAGCTAAGCCAAGCTAACCGGCTGCTGACTAGTGGTATCTTTAGGCCCTTTTCTCAGCAGCCATTTTGACCTGTCGTTGCAGGGTAAACACAGCTGTAATTAATAAGTAAGGGATAATGTACAGCAAGGCTTTAGGTCTTGCATTGTTCTGAAGGTGTTTATTTCACAACAATGACCTGCTAGCTGTACATTATCCCGCTTATTACACGGCTACTTACTTAAGAAATCAATAACTTGACACAACTTGCCCATAGCAACGATCTGTTATACATAGCGACGTTCTGCTATAAAGAAATAACAGACCATGGAACGACGTGATTGACCAATCAGAATCGAGCATTCACCAAAGCCGTGTAATAACAATAATTATGGCCATGATCCATTTATGTATGTACTGGTATTGGAATGTCTGTGACACACTATATAAAACTGGACCAACATTAATTTGATCAATCACCTGTGTTCACCCTGCTGTGATATGTCAAAATGGCTGCTGTGAAAAGGACATATCTCCTCATCTAACTTTTGGCAAGAGATCAAATGGCCTTAGTTCCCAAAATGAGAAACAAGTCCTTTAAAAAGATTTAGTCTTTATATTTGTGATGATGATTACAAAGATAAAAATCTGCATCTCTGCATGTCAGCTGATCTAAAGGGTAATTCCACTTGATTTTAGCTGATTTGGTGACTCGTGGCTTGAGAGTTCTGCTTGTCCCCGTGACTCACATTCATTCAACATTTATGAAACAGTGTTTTGCTGTTGTGTGAGTGAGAAGAATAAACCCTGCTTCCTAGTTTCATCTCCGTGATGACAGAATGTCAGCAGACAAAAACCAGTATTTTCCATTAATTCAAGCTCCTTTTGTGTGTGTTCTATGTCATTGTCCAGGGTGATACCTCGGGAGACTACCGTAAAACCCTGCTGATGCTCTGTGGAGGGGAAGATTAAACTCGTCAAGACTCCGTTCACAGACTTCAATGAAAAACCACGAGACAAGCCTGATCACTGGGTGAAACTGTGGTGGTTAATGTCAATATCTGTTGTCAGTGTCCCTAAACTGCTGCCACTCCTCAGCCAAACCATGTGACCTATGACCTCCCAGCCTTCCAAGCTAGTTTCTTGCTCTCATGTCGTCCTCTATGTCAGGGTGATGTCTTTCTTTTTTTTTTACAGTAATAATATGTAACATGAAGATGTTCGCGATGTCGGTGTAGAAAGGTGCTTTACATGTACAGCATATTGGAAATTAGCAAGTCGAACAGTGCCTTCAGATTGCAGGCCGTCCAATGATTACTGTGATTTTAAGGTATCATATAGAATAAAATGATTAAAATATATATATATTTTCTCTTTCTTGTTCTTCTTCTTGGAAAATATTTTAGTTAATATGAAATTTAAATCATGCTAGCTCACATTTTGCTGTGCCTTTTTTTTTTTTTTTTTTTACAGTATGTGTTCTGGGTGGGGTGCCCTGGTTTGTGTTTGGCAGGGCAGTTCAATGATTAACTGTGTTGATACTGGCAATAGCAATGGGCTGAACTAGAATATAGAACATCAGGAAACTCCCGCTCCAATTCAACGCCTCTTCTGCTCAACAAACTCAAAAACAACCATAAGTTATTGTTGTTCATGAAGGTTAAATGTGTGCAAATAAAGGGTGATATTTACAGAATAATAACAATTCATTCAAACTAATATTTAGATTATTGAACAGCGGCTAATGTTGTTGGCCCAAATCTAAACTAATTAGGCTTTTATTAGCCCTTTCAACCTCTCTGTGTCTTTACATTCAAACACCTACCTGACTACCTACTATGACTGAACAGTTATCTATACCCCTACAAATTAAAATGAGCAATGTCGTTTACACTTAACTGCATTAACATGTCACTTAACACTTCATTTCATGTGTCTCAGTTGGACGTGTATGAGTGTTAATGCAGGAGAAAAGTACAAGACAGCTGCCTCTGTTCTTGTCAGTGTCTCAGTTCACTGCGTATGTGTGAGTGCAGCTGTTGTCGGGCCATCTTTGAGTTAAAAGAGGAAAGAAGAAAAAAAAAGACGTATGTGGCGAGGAAATCCCCTGCAGCACGCCAAAATCCAAGGCAAAAAATAAAGTCTGCAGCAGTCAGTCACACTCTGGTTTTAATGGCACACACACCCAACCTGAAATTGCTCCATTTGATGATAATTATGAGAGATTTACTTCAATAGCACATTGTTAAAAATGCAACCAATGTCAAAATAGGCTATTTTGAATTTCCCTTTTGACAGTTGGGGGAAGTTTGTGCTGTGGTGTTGTTCGCAGCATGAATTAAATAGATTGAAGTCATTTCAAAGCTGCAGAGAGAGTTATGGGTGTTGCTTTAGCTTTTGACTTTTTTATCTACATGATTATATAGTGGCATCATGATGTGATCGTGCAAACAAGCCATGCACTGTACTGTACTGTATACATAAGTTAGTATACTGTATATAAGAGGTCATCTATACATTTCATTTCTCATGAATGCTTCTCTCTTCGTGTCATGTGTCGTATTTTTGCATGCATTAATGTGTGTACGTGCTGCAAGCTACTGTACTGTGCAAGACTAACTAAATGCATTCAGGTTTTTTTTGTTCATGTGTTGTGTTACTCAGTAAAGGCAGGCCACACAGTTGGACAAACATTGTGTTCAGGCTCAGCGTACAGTATCAGGCCATTTTATGGGAATTCCCCAAGTCTCACAGTGAAATTGCTTCCCCCCTATTCACCAGTTTCCTTAAAAAAGTGCCTCTCTCCGACACAAGCTGAATGTGTGGGTGAGTTGTTGTTTATTTGTTTTAACATTTAAGGTGTATAGTAACGGAGCATACTAGATTTATTATCATTATTTGTGGCAGTGTCTTGTTTTCTTAAATTATTATTCAGGGCAGGTTGAATTTTAGTTATGTTGTCACTGAAACGAGTGTTGTTGTTCTGTGTTTGGAACATTACATGGGAGGTAACAGCATGAAAAGATTGATTTCTGCCCTATATGATGCAATAAGCTCTGTAATTGTGTGGTATTTTCTGTCTTAGTGGGTACTTGCTTGCCTAAGCAAACACTCTGCTGGTAAATATGATTTTGTAATTTATTACAACATGAATATATATTGCTAAATCCATGTAAAAAACAGTATAACATGATTTTTTAGCTTAAAAATAAATTGTATTCTTCATCTATCATTAATATTATTTATACATGAGCTTGAGGGAAAAGTACTTGACAATCTGTCTCACTGGTTTCTTGGTCGTAGTTTCGATTTTCAGTAAAAAAAAGTGATATGAAGAGCCTGTCAGAGTTAACATTGAAGCTTATCTGTTGCCACTCAGTGCACATGTTGTCCACATTTTTGGCATAGTGATAGAGAATCTTCAGCGAGGACGTCCCTGGTTTAAGGCCTTGGGAGGACAGCTGGAGTCATCAGTCGGCTAACAAAAGGACATTTTGTATTAAGCAGCACAGAGTTAATGACTATCAGCTGCTAGAAGATGGGAGACTGGACTGTCCTTGTGTCTCAGCAGGGTGGGGTGCATGCTCTGTACTTGTGACACTGTGGGCTTCAATCTGATGATTAACCCTTCCCACATGTCATCTGCTCACTCTCCTGTTTTAGTGCAATGAGGAAAATGCTTTGAAATATTTTGGAAAAATTAGGTGGGAGGAAAAAACAAAGTTTGTTGCCTCGGAGTATTCAAAGATAGGTGACATTTCCTGTATCCTCTGGCTTTTGTTTTAGTGCTGGCAGGCTCAGAGTCACCAGCCTGTCTATAGATGGAAACATTGTGCACCTATAAACAAGGACAATGTGTTTGGTGGTCTAATAACTCTCTGGGGATCACATTCACATGTTTTTTCCAGTGTTTTCTGGTCTGCTGGTCCACATACTATATGGTTGAAAATGTTATTGTTTGTCGTTTTTGTGGTTTTATTGAAGCACATGACTCTTCAATTGAATCTAAAGCAGTTTAAGTGGTATTTTTATGTATGGAAAGAATTTTCAAATATGGTTTATTGTTATTGAAGCACACACACATTACATCACAGGCTGTCTACCCACACTCTTGTTTTCTCACTAATTTATTTTCTTTATAGTTTGGTTCTCATTCATTTATCAGAGTGGTTAAGTCAAGAAGAGAAATGAGTAGTATAGTGAAATCCTATTTTAAATTCTTAATCATGGAAAGAACTATTTTTATATAAGCTATTACTAAACTGGTTTCTCTATTACAGTATAGGTTAAACATGTACGTCAATATAACTGGTGTACGCCATCAATGTGCATTTTTTTTTTGCCTTACAGGAAGTAATAATGGTTGCCACATAAAGACGAAAAACAAGGGTGTGATTCTGATTAGTTTAGATTTATTTATCATAAATCGTGTCATGTTACATGATTTGCAAACTGGGTGTTTCCTGTGTTAACACAGCATGCTTCCTGATAAGACCTCCAACTTGGCTGATGCTCTGAAATCTAAAACCATTATGGAGGGTTTGTCTTAATTGTTGTTGTGGACAAGCACAACTTACTTGTGATTCATATAAGACTTTTTGGTAGTTAAATGAATAATTTTGACGCATTACAGAGCCGTAGAAACGTGCAATAGTCAGTTGGGACTACCACCCCTGTGTGGTTCAGTCTAATTGTGTGTCACAAGATGAATTGCATCAGAAGTAGTTTGTGCTTCCAGTTAACTGAAGAATGATCTTTGTCACTCCCTGAGGAGGAAATATGACCGCAGATCACCTGTTTGTTTAGTCCCACAAGATGTCACTATTGCTCTAAATCAGTCATGTTGGTCAGTCAGGTGCTCCTCAACAAACACCTCTTAACCTATGACTGACATAGTATTTAAAATCATATCGCATTTGACTTCAAGACCAGGAAAACATGACATTTAATCTTCATCATGGTATTATTTAATGTATCACGGTCAGAGCTGAAAGGATTGATTCATTAGTAAATTAGTCGATTGACAGAAAACTAAGTAGTAGGGCTGTCAAAGTTAACATGACAATAACGCGTTAACGGAAATTTGTTTTTAACACAACTCATTTCTTTAACACATTAACGCAACATGGGATTTTTAGGTTGAAGTAGGTTCAGTTTCAAAGCTAGAAGGGTTCCTTGACCTCTGACCTCAAGATATGTGAATGAAAATGGGTTCTATGGGTACCCACAAGTCTCCCCTTTACAGATATGCCCACTTTATGATAATCACATGCAGTTTGGGGCAAGTCATAGTCAAGTCAGCACACTTGACACACTGACAGCTGTTGCAATTAATTTGTGATTAATTGCAATTAACTATCAACAATCATGCGATTAATCTTGACCAACTTAATTCTTAATTTTGATAATTTGTTTGTGTCATTTAATGCTCAAATATCAATATTTAGCGTATTGCTGTGTAGGCCTATAGTGTATTACTTCTATGACTGAGGGTCTTTAGGTTTTGGACTGTTTGTTGGACGAAGCAATCACTTTGAAAATGTCAACTTGAGCTTCATGGACATTTTTTAAAAATATTTTAGATATATATATTTTATATATATATATAGAGATGTATATCTCTATATATATATATATGACATTAGCTTTCATACCAAATATTTCTTGTTAACCTACAGTGTGGGTTTTAAAAGATCAATGTATCTTGAACAAGGCCTTATTTATTGCCCTCCTATAGTTCAGAGGAAATGTGTGATGCAATCACAGAAAGCCCCACCAGCCCCTTCTCTAAATTTATCAATGAAGGCAAAAGTCATTCTGTGAAAATGGTGGGGGTTTGTCCCATGAGGACTATGTTGGGTGAGTTTCAAGAGGTAAAAAAAGAAGAATGAGAAGTTGTTAAAATGAAAATCATTAGATAAAAAAGAGTGATTTTGATGATCAGTTTTACTCACCCATAGTGTCATAGATAGATGGATAGATAGATAGATAGATAGTAACTTTATTGATCCCGAGGGAAATTCAAGTTTCCAGTATCAAAGTTCCATAGTGCAAAACATGTTAGTAAAAAGGCAGTAAAAAAGTTAGTAGTGCAAAGTACAAAAAAATATACAGATATAAAAATACAAGGAGATGGAGAAAACTGTTATAAAACTGAATATAGTGCAGGGTAACAGCTGTGATACAGGACTATTAAAAAAGGGCAGAAGAGACTGTTAAAAATGAGTATAGTGCAGGGTAACTCCTGTAGCTTAGTCTAAAGTGCACTGTATATGAGCAATTCTTGCAAAAACATGAATATTCATGTACATATTTAACCATCCATGTGTCATTCTGACAAAAATCTCTACCATGAAATATGAATTAGTGACGCATTTTTGCTCCAGTGTTTCATTGTAAACACCGTACAACACCTCTCTAGAGAGGGGAGAGGAGGGGGGACAAAGGAGGACGGTCTGCAGGAGAGATAACAGTCTCTTCTGCACTATATTCACTTTTTTAATAGTCGTGTATCACAGTTGTCACCCCGCACTATATTCAGTTTTAACAGTCTCTTCTGCACTATATTCACCTTTTTAATAGTCGTGTATCACAGCTGTTTGCCTGCACTATATTCAGTTTTAACAGTTTTCTTCTTCATCTCCTTGTATTTTTATATCTGGTATATTCTTTTGTACTTTGTACTTTGTTCTACTAACTTTTTTTACTGCCTTTTTACTAACTAATGTTTTGCACTATGAAACTGTGATGCTGGAAACTTGAATTTCCCTCGGGATCAATAAAGTTATTATCTATCTATCCATCTATCTATATTTAAAAGTTCTTCCATGTGTCATTCTGATAAAAAATCTCTACCATTAAAATATGAATTTGTGAAGCATTTTTGGCTCCAGTGTTTACATTACAGTCAGTAAATATAGCAGATATAAAAATACACGGAGATGAAGAAAACATTTTAAAACTGAATATAGTGCAGGGTAACAGCTGTGATACACGACTATTAAAAAAAAGTGCAGAAGAGACTGTTAAAAGTGAATATAGTGCAGAAAAGACTGTTAAAAGTGAATATAGTGCAGAAGAGTCTGTTAAAAATGAATATAGTTCAGAAGAGACTGTTAAAAATGAGTATAGTGCAGAAGAGTCTGTTAAAAATGAGTATAGTGCAGGGTAACTGCAGTAGCTTAGTCTAAAGTGCACTGTATATGAGCCATTCTTGCACAAACATGAATATTCATGTACATATTTAAAATGTGTCAATCTGATAAAATCTCTACCATTAAAATATGAATTAGTGAAGCATTATTGCTCCAGTGTTTACATTACAGTCAGTGGCCTCCTGTTGGTTCCCCACACTGACAGAGGTAGCTGCTCTCTGATTGGTCCTCCGGGCTGTCAATCAAACCCGCTGTTTACATCAAACGAGGTGGAAATTCCCGGGTTACAGCACAGAGACCAGTAGACCACTTCCGCAATAGATGTCTGGCAGAGAGAGACGACGAGAGGCCACTGCGAGCTGAGAAAGGTACCCAGACAAAAAGACACCTCTTTGTTCTTTTGTCTGTCGTTTAAACTACAGCTTTCCCACTGACTTACTGCGTCGATAAAAGTCTCTGTAGTGGGGTTAAAACACAGAAGAAGCTAAACAGGCTTCCTGTCCCGTCGTCTTAGTGATAGTGGTTGCTAGCCACGAGCTAACGAGGATGTTGCTAGTAGCAGCGCTTTGCATGACAACAGCGAAAACTAATATTAGCCTTCTGCAGCCAATCAAGGTAGCTATCATTTGATAGATTGGGCTGTATTTGACTCTGGTCTATTTGGCGGAGATGTTTGTTAGCAGGATTCACGTAACATTTTAGTGTTTTTTACTCTGCTTTTGTGTCTTTTTTCCCCCTTGGATATGAAGGTTGTAGTTGTCATATTTAGCCATCACAACCACATTGCTGCCATATGTTTCTCTCTGGCAGGGCAGCATTGTGGTGATGTTGTTGCTACTTTTGTCTTCTCAAAGCTGTCTTTATTTTCCTTACCGAGCTTAACTGATAGTTGACACTCAATAATAATAAATTATAAATTGAGAGAAGGTGTTGAAAAGGTTTTTCTAGCTAGGTAACTCCCAGTAATGTTACATATACAGTAGCATGTCTGAGTGGGTGGTATTTTATTTAATCTGCCATCAAGAAGAAACAGAAACACCATTTCTGAGTGGTTGTAATGGTGCTACAGTATAAGTTGTAGGTTCAAGGGGGTTTCTAGTGTAAGCACTATAAGAAATCAAGAGGTAAACTTGTTTGTCTCATCCTGGATTATGAAGGTTGTAGTTGTCATATTTTAGCCATCATTCCTGCCATATGTTTCACTCTGGCAGGGCAGCATTGTGGTGATGTTGTTGCTACTTTTGTCCTCTCAAAGCTGTCTTTATTTTTTTTTACTTTAACTGATAGTTAACACTCTTGCTGCTATAAATTATAAATTGAGAGAAGGTGTTTAAAAGGTTTTTCTAGCTTGGTAACTCCCTGTAATGTTACATATACAGTAGCATGTGTGAGTGGGTGGTATTTTATTTAATCTGTCATCAAGAAAGTAACAGAAACCCCACTTCTGAGTGGTTGTAATGTTGATCAAGAAGTAACAGTAACACCATTTCTGAGTGGTTGTAATGTTGCTACAGTATAAGTTGTGGGTTCAAGAGGGTTTCTATTGTAGCACTATGAGAACCAAGAGGTAAACTTGTTTGTCTCATCCCGGATTATTATCTCCATCATCTGTTCAAGGTGTTGCCTTCCTCTCTATTTACTTTCAAAATTGCCTCTGACACCTTTTAATTTAGGATTCAAAGTTGCTTCTCTTATTACAAAGAGTGGAGGTCCTCAGTCCTCTATGTGTGTAAAAGCTTTACTATCAGCCCTTTTTGTTTTCTATAAAGGTCAGCTACATCTGCATTTTTAAAAATTTGTGTTCTTTTTATCTTCCGCCGAGTATTTCCCCGGTACATTTATGTTTTTAATTAAGCCGAAAATAACAGTTTATCTCCTGTTTTTTTTTCCACAGTTCAGAGGACCATGTCTAGGAAGTGAGCAACGGCGATGGAAGGGAAAGGCCCGTACCGCATCTATGATCCAGGTGGGAGTGAGGTCAAGGCCAGGGATGAGGCCGGAGGGGGAAGCAGCTATCGACAGCTACTGGAGGAGAACAGCATACTGAGGGAGCGGATGAAGGGACTTAAGAGCTTAGGTAGGTTCCTAAAGACAGCATGGTTACCTCAAAGTTGTGGATGGAGAGGGCTAATGCCAGTTGCTCTTTGGCATTACACATCTGTTTTGTGACTCAACACCTGAGGATTTTATTTTTCCAGATTGGTGTGTATATGTACAAGGGCATTCATGTCTTTATTGTAGTTTGTAAAATCTATAACAGAATTGCATTTTGTAGCAGCACTAAATTCATCATTTGATTTTAAGTTAATACACCAACAAAGGCATGATAGGATGTTTTCCATAACAGATTACATGACTGGATTTCCAGTCAAAATATACCAATGCATGGGGGCAGTTCCCTGTCATGCAGCAAATGAGGTGGAATGTAGTAAAACCTGATGATCTTCTTCGGTAGTGCGTTGAAAAGCTTGCATGTGATGTGAGTGGCCTGATTGCTTCTTTTGTGACTCACCAAAGGAGTGCTACTTGCACGTAAATTCTCACTGAACTTCTATCATATCATATTTGACGACTGCTTGTGCTGATAGATCTAGTCTTGGCAGTGTTTGTTGAAAAAATGCAAGATAGATCAAGTGAAATTCAAGTGAAGTGCTGCTGGACAAGAGACAAGATCTCTCTTAAACTCACAGGTGATTTGCTGGAAGAGTCTCAGTCAGAGGCATCAAGGCTTCGACAGCGTGTGGAGGAACTTGTGAGAGACAACGAGGCCCTCAAATCCTCCAGCTTTGCCGCCAGTCTGTGCATGGGAGGACCCATTCAGACTGAGACACAAAGTAGGTCTTGCATACTTGGATTATTACTCTGGACGGTGTTGTAATCATACGGCATGCTGTTTTACTTTGTTGAAACTTGCATTAACTTGGGTTTTATATGCCATATTTCAGGTAAACCCTGTTTACACCCCACTGCAGAACAGAAAGAGGAACAAACAAGCTGTTTAGGGAGGACCCTTCAGCCTGAGAAGCCCACTGTAAGTCATTTGTACTGAGTGAGAGCTTTTGGTGCAGGCAGAAACAACTTTGTGACAATTGTGGAATTGTAAATAACACTAGATGCAGGCGTTATACGGATCTAGACTATGACATCTGGCAGCTCTCAACTGCAGGATGTTTACTTTATTTTTACACGTTTATTGATGCATTTACAGTCCCTACGTGTACTATGGTGCTATTTACTTTTTGGTCTTAACAGGAGGAGTTTGAGGTCGTGAATGTAGATGCGAAGACTTCAGACGCCTTGACTGTAAGTACCAGACTTTTTTGTGACACAAATTATGATGAACAGAAACTCCAATTTTTGTAGTTCCAAAGAATATTTAATTTTACCAAACAATTTAATATGTTTAGGATATCACAATGCTCCTGGTGCTAACTCCCAAAAGTAATTATTTTGTGTAATATATTTAGGCTAAATTCAACCTTTCCTCTTTATAGTCATTTCCTCAATATTAGGAACATGTCCTTGGTGCGGTGACTCACTAACAAACTCAATACTGGTTGCTCCAGCCTGAATCAGCCAGGGGAAAGTCCAGGATTATTACTGACTAGAATTACACAGCTGATTCATTCACACACTACATCCTTGGGAATGTGTTAATAGGACACTATGCCAGAATATTCCAGGCACACATGTTATCAAAACTAATGTTGTTTTTTTTACTATCCTGTCATATTGTAAGATTTTCTAACCTACTTTGGCACAGTTTCACACCTGAAGAGAATATTTTTGGTAAAAAGTATCACCACAGGCAACTATTTTCTGTTTGGACTAAATTTAGATCCAACTGGACAAACGGGTTTGAGTTTGCAGTTATATCAGCTGCTGCTTGTCATAGAAATAGTAGCACGATGACTCTTACAGTATGCGCTGGTTGAAATACTGTACATACGTAATTGTTAGCTCGCATACTGAGTCAGCTTGAGAGGGTTGACTGGCAGACTGTTTTACCTGTGTGTGTGTGTGTGTGTGTGTGTGTGTGTGTGTGTGTGTGTGTGTGTGTGTGTGTGTGTGTGTGTGTGTGTGTGTGTGTGTGTGTGTGTGTGTGTGTGTGTGTGTGTGTGTGTGTGTGTGTGTGTGTGTGTGTGTGTGTGTGTGTGTGTGTGTGTGTGTGTGTGTGT
>CAKAOH010019756.1:0-69744 GCA_916701665.1 Sebastiscus tertius | reverse complement strand
GTAAAAAAAAAAAAAAAAAAAAAGTCTGGAAAAAATGTCTGAAAAAAAAGTTGCAAAAATGTTGGAAAACAAAAATCAAAAGGTAAAGAAAAAAAAAAAAATCTGAAAAAATGTCTGAAAAAAAAAGTTTGGAAAATGTTGGAAAACAAAATTCTAAACAATGTCTGAAAAATGTCTGAAAAAAAGTCTGAAAAATGTTTGGAAAAAAAGTCTGAAAAATAAGGTTTGAAAAATGCTGGAAAAAAAGACCCTGAAAAATGTTTAAAAAAAAAGAATCTGAATATAAATTGTATATTTTTCTCTTATTTCATCCACACCCTGAAAAAAAACACTGCTGTCAAGATTTTACTTTGGTGGTGGTTGAGTCAAGGCGACCTGACTAACAGTGATTACACCTGTCACACACATATTCACACCGACACGTTTGTTCTCACACACCACACACGTTCGAGCCAGCTTCTTCCTGGTGATTTAAAGGAACAGTGTGTTTAACATTAAGGGGGATCTATTGGCAGAAATAGAATATAACATTAATATCATGTTTTCTCACCTGAAAACAAGAGTCATTGTGTTTTCGTTACCTTAAAATGAGCCGTTTATATCTACCAAAGCCTGGTTCATCAAATACTGTCGCTAAAGTTGCCTCTGTGCGTCGATGCACTTACCAAACGGCGGTATTTGACGAGTTGGTGTGAACGGGTTGTCTATTCTCCAAATGACCTAGCTACTCTTACAACAGCTCTATAGAGGGCCATTCGCGTTTTCTCGTCGGCCACCGTAGTTGTCCTACACGCTTGGCACACGGGACGGGAGAGGTTGCAATCTGCAACCTCACTGCTAGAGGCCACCAGATGTAACACACTGTAGCTTTAATCCATTGCGTTGTTTTTCTTTCTTTCATCAAATGTCCATTTAGTCATCTTTCTAAATGCTTTCCTCTTGGGGGTTAAAAATAGAGTGAGGTGACGCGCTGCTGATGAGTTTCAGGCCGAGGAGGTAAATGTTTGACTCACTCAAACCGAAGCAGAAATACAACGCGTCTGCAGAAGCACACGACTACATGTGACTCACTAGGTTTTTCTTTTTTTTTTCAGGCTGTCACACAATCTGAGCCGAGCTGAGAGGAAACGTTGGGTCTCTCTGCCCTCCGGCGCTCAGACAGCTTCCTTCCACCTGTCAGAGAGGGCTGCGTTTATTTATCAACACCACAACAACAACAACCACAACTGTGAAATCACACAGATGTCTCACACCTTTAGTTATATAAATTTATATATAGACCTAAAGGTGTGTTCTGTTTTGGAACAATTTGTTTGAGTGGTATCAAATGCAGATTCAACATTTTATAGTGTAGTTAACCTTATATTTATAAAAGGTGATTTGGTTTGGTGGAGTAAGAGGAAGTATTTGCATTTTTATTTTCTCAGGGGATTTTATTATTTTTAGATGACACATTTTGTACGCTGTTCCTCCTCAACCCCCTTCAAAGAAATGAGGATTGAAGAGTGAAGAAACACAAAAGTAACTTTGAGGCTAATATGAGATTCTGAACAAAATATCTTTGGCCTAAAGGTTGTTTTTTTGTGAGTGAAAATTCATTTTGAAGAAATGAGTGAGAAAGACTGCTTATGACGGGCAGGAGGGGAGGCTGATGAGGCCAACAAACTCCAGGAGAAGTTGCGGTAGTGACGTGTTTTTTAGTGACGTTTGTGACATGTTGTTTCTGAACGTATTTTACTTAGTTTATGTACTTATTTTAAGCCCAACCATGATGTTTTGCCTAAACCTTAGTGAGGGGTTTTGTTGCCTAAACCTAACTGCGGCTGTTATAGTTTTGTAGTTTTGTTGCGTGGTGTACAAATGATACATGACAAGGCTAAAATGCGTTGTCACGACACATAGAATGTCCTTGTAATGTCGTGCTATTTATTTATACGTCTTCCCAGGAGATCAGGTTGAAGAATTTACAAGAAAATAATGAATTGTTTATACTTGAATTTGATCCCTGACATCAAATCTGATATTGTGGAATCACATTGAAAAGTCAGTGAACACTATCAGGGTCGGCTCTAGCCCTTTTGGTGCCTCAGGCGAAATTCTGATTTTCATTAATAACTTTATTTATGAAAATATAAATAAGCAATTGATCGCTGATGTTGTTGGCTTAGAAGTGTTTAGTCAGTTTCACTACAATTTACATTTTTATTGACAAATAAGTGCGGCCTGGCAGATGAAAAAGTGTGAGAAAGAGAGTGAAAAGTGTATTTATTTATGTATTTATTTATTTGTTCATTTGTTACCTCAAAGGAGAAAATGAGGAACTGGTATTTTTAAAAAATATATTATTATTATTTATTTTTTTAGAGGGCGAACAGCGCTCCCCAGAAGGTGGCACCCTCGGCGACTGCCTATATAGTCTATACCTTAAACCGGCCCTGAAGACTATTCTTTATTTTAAGTGCACCAGGAAAAAAAGCTACCATTCAGTAAGGACGAGAAAAACATATTTGAATCCTTCTAAAAACGTCACCGAGGGATCAAGGTGAGATTGTTTCTCAGACGCTGAACTGAAGCATCAGAAAACAGACCCTCTGATTTGAAAAGGAGCTCCGTTCTATGGAGGATAAGCTGGTTTGAATAAAATCACATCCTCTGGGGAGCTCTTGAAATGAACTGAAAGGACGTTGCTTCCACTGAGTCACTCTGCATTAACACCATCGCTCTATATCACGTCCTTCGCCTCACACTGTCCTCGGCTCTCTCTCTATCTCTATCTGTGTGTGTTTGAAGGCAGCCGAAAGGAAAAAACACTGGAGCTGCTATACAACCTGCACTACAGCATCTGGGTTACCTGTTGCCTAGCAACCATGCTAATTAAGCCAGCCTTTGCTTCCAGTTATTACGACTAATGATTAAAAAAAAATCAAGTTGTTAAAAACTCTTTGATTCTGCATCTATTTGTAGGTCCAGTAAGTGGACTTGTTGTTAATGAGTGTATCCATGACGCCTTTAATGGCTCCGTCAACCGTTTGGTGATTGATTTCCACTAATGAGCAGGGACAACAGTGTTAAATTATCATTATCGTTGTGCATTTGAATGAACCAATCACACGTACAGTAATGCTGCACTGTTGTTTTCTCTGATTCTCTGTTAGCTTACAGCCTTCAGCAACTGCAGCTGGCAGCAACACTTCAATCTGCTTTAATGAATGTAAATCAGATTTCATGATATACATTAATGCTGGGGGACGCAGTAATATAGTTTTTGCATCGCCCTGAAGGGGTTCATTTCACAACAGTGACCCACTAGCTGTACATTATCCTGCTTATTACACAGCTACTTACTGAAGAAATCAATAATTTCACACAAAAACGGTCCGCCAGAGTCCGACATCAGGACTGCGCCCATAGCAACGGTCTGTTATCCATAGCAACGGTCTGTTATCCATAGCAACGGTCTGTTATACATAGCGACGGTCTGCTATAAAGAAATAACAGGCCGTAGAACACCGTGATTGACCAATCAGAATCAAGTATTTAACAAAGTTGTGTAATTAAGAGGCGTAATATCTACCTGAGCAGAGAATGAAGTCACTCTCCTTCTGTGTGTGTTGTAATCAGAGCTTCTCTGTGCTTTGTTTACGTAGTCGGAACGTAAACAAAGTTGAGCACATTTAAAAAAAAAAAAACATTTTGCTCATGTTTGGTTTCTTTACTGATTAAACTGGTTCTGAATAGGAATAATGAAATGAAGATGATGTCATTTAGTTGAATTTGTTACTGTAAACTGACTAAACATGAGGAGAAGGCCCGTCACAAAACTGGACCTTAAATGGCAGAGAGTGTAAATATCATCTTCTCTAATTCAAATGAGAAATATCAACATGCTGAGTGAAGTCATTCCAGTTCAGACACAGACTGGATGGATTTGCATAATAACATTTAGCGTAGAACAACTCCACTGTGATGCATTTCCACAAGCTAGTCTGAAACAGCCTGGAAAAAAGGAATATTTATACAATAACTGGTATATTTTTTTAATTTAACAGCTCAGTTAAAAGAATGTTTTCATGAAAATGCATTTACTGTCAAAAAAATAAGATATAAATCCTATTATACAGGCCCCTTTAAAGTCTTTTTGTGCATTAAGTCCTGTTGTTATTTCTGATTGCAGGACAGTTTGTTCATGTCCCTTTGTGTTTGTCTTCTCTTCCTTGATAACACCACGGGATTGATTGTGCCCACTGGCTTAAGACTGCTCCAGTAACACAATACCATTTTCCATAGTGGACTTTGCATGGACATGAAGACCGGGAGGGGAAAATAACATCGATGACGATACCAGTGACGACACGAATAAAACCACTGACGACAATTCCTGCTTAGATTACAATAAACCAAAGCTGACAACAAACAGAGACTTTGTTCTCCTGCTTCTCATGTGCTCCGTCTTACACACACTGCAAAGAAGATTAAACTTTTACAGTCTGGGCTGCAGCTGCTAGAGTTTGCTATAATTTAAATTGTTGTAACCGTGATTTCTGCTAACGAGAGGCCTTTATAAGATAATAAAAGCTGGTTTTGGAGCAACTCTGACAGCCTGAATTGAACCTGAGTTTTGTTGTTAACATGCTCCTGGATGTCCGGACCCAGTGGTTGTGCTGCTGACAGAATGCATTCGAGCTTCTGCGTAGGCAGTAAGCCTGTGATCTCTTATTAATACGTCTAGACATTCACTACCCCATCACTCACAAAAACTGTGAAAACACAAAGAAAACCATTTTTCTGAAAAGTCACAGGAGGAAAAAACTACAGGAGTTACTGCCCATGTAAGGAGGTTGTGTAACGAGTCTTATGGGATGTGGATCTTTCAGAGTGCTTCAGTGGTTTGTATGTTCCACAAGTGTATCATGTAGTGAGGGACTCACACTGGTCTGGTCTTGATCTTGACTCGGTCTCGCCCTGCTTTGATCTCGGTCATGACTTTGTCTCGCTTTAGGTGGTCTTGACTACAACACTGCACAGCGAAATATTAAAAGTTGAACACATAAAAGCTCCAGAACAGCTACTACATTGACTTCATGGTGAGACTGACTGCTGTTTACAAGGTCAAGAATGAACTCAGTATCGAGTTTGTTCAACGTTGGCATCTCATGATAATTCAACAAATTACAGACTCCCATAAATTTATATAAACTTCATTTGAAATCTCAATAATTTCTGTATATATTTAACATTCAGGGACGTTTTTGGACGCGAGGGAACGCCTCGCTTCCCAGCATTGGACCCTTGATGGGCTGCCACTAGGCACCTGATTGGACGAACGCTTTCCCTCGTGGGCTGCTGCTCCAAGCTTTTAAACTGCAACCATCATGGCGGCTCACTTTGAAACTTT
The DNA here is from genome assembly GCA_916701665.1 of Sebastiscus tertius. NCBI lineage: Eukaryota > Metazoa > Chordata > Actinopteri > Perciformes > Sebastidae > Sebastiscus > Sebastiscus tertius. The sequence continues at coordinate 64,349 of CAKAOH010019756.1, read as the reverse complement.
CTTCTCTTATATTACAATAATAGTTCACCGAAATATGGTTCTGAAAACATTTTAGACGAGAAATAAGCCATGCAGGTGCTAAATCTGTCTTTATTTTAGATCAAGAATGGTTAGTTTAAAGGTTTCTGGGGTGGCAAGTCGAATCTGATTTACCTCAATTTTATGCAAATGAGGAGCGGGCCAACGTGGCGCCCCGTCTCTCGAATCGCGCCGCCACACTATTAGAATGCATTGCACAGCTGCTTACATAGACAATGAATGGGAAGCGTGGAACGAACGGAGGCTGTGTACACGTACCAGAAGAGACACAGTTAAAGTCTTGGGTGGAAAAAACCCACCAACTGTTGCATCACATTTTGATTGAAATGTGTGATTGGTGCACAGAAATACATGACATCACCTTTTTCCAGCTGAGCTCCACCCATTTCAAGCCAGAAACGACAAAAACACAAATCTGTCATGTGAAATAACCAAAAGCTGTTCTAACGTTGACAGAACATTTCGTGTCCAAGTAGGATCTTATCGGTCATATCAAGAAGCTGATTGAGAAGTTTAACACCCTTTAACACCAGAAATGTCAAGTCTTTTGTGCAAATCGATGTCCAATCATTTTTAAACTCACTCACTTTGTGTGAATCCTCTCTGTATTATATTACTGCGCTGTATCTCTGTCGTCAAGGTCTTAATGGTTCTCGAAGTAGAAGATTGTTTGAGTAAGCCTTGAATCAAATCAGGTGGAAAATATGAGCCACGGACGGAGTCTTCTTAAACACTCTCACCACAGAAATCAATCACCTTCCTGCTTATTGTGTGAGGCTTTGAATTACCAGCAGCATTTTGGGCTCAGCGCTGTATATTATCCACCATAGCAGCTACTGTATTCTGCAATACCTGTCCTAATACAGTCATTACCGAAGCATACGTTTAAGAATAAACACATTACTCATGTCTTTCCTGCTTTTAAGTAGAAGCGACGGATACTGTTTCCAGTCAGGTGTGACTGCACAATTTCGCCTGATAACAGCGAGGGCAGGATGCAGCATAGATTCAGCGTCTTTGTGGACATAGCAGGGGATTGTGGGTAGCCCCGAAGGGAGTTACGGCTTGACAAATATTTGAAGTGCAGCCGGGCTCTGTTTACCTCAGCCAAAGCTTCAGGTTGAGGCTGCTACTATTGAATTATGCATCACGAAGGAGACACAGCCGACAGGATCACAGTCAGAGAAATTGAAAATTGAAAACCATTTCACAGAGCTTCTGATGATATAAAATATGGAGCTCTTATTTGCTTTATTTTACAGTCATTTGATTGAGCAATTGATTTTCTGGGAGAAATCAATAATATTGATCGAAGCAGACTGAAAGATGCACGACCTGGATTTTCTTTCTTCTTCCATTTTCTATTCGATGCACTTTTTGTTCCAGAAAACAAGTCTAAACTCTGAAAATTTCACATTTTTATAACATGTATTTGCATACAGTACATCCGCATGTTTCATCTTTATCAAATCCACGTACATTTAAAGTACAAATGACAACAACATCTAATACATTAGAAGAAATGCGAATATTATCCAAAAGTGAGACTTGAAAAAATGGTCATTAAAAGGGCGAGTTGATCCCAAAACGTGAAGTAAAACATTACAAAAAACAGACCCACAAAGGGTTAAGTGAAAGGACCGACACCGAGATGTGTTCATTTACAGAGTGCAATCACAGCATAACCATTTTACAAAATGTTTTGTTAGGAGGTTCAATATCCTCGCTTGATTATTTGCTATGGAAATATATTATTCGGTATCAGTGCATCTCTCAGGATAATTGGATTTGTACAGTGTCTTCATTTAACTACTGACGCCGGCTCTAATCAAAACAGGGAGATTCAAAAAGGTGTCTGCCTTCTCAATAATCATTGTAGGAGTCCTTAATTAATCATGGGATTGGATCCAAGTCGTAGTGAAGTTGGCCATTTTTCTCACAGCATTGTAAGTATTTGATATCAAATTGATTCTGGCGTCTAGCTTTCGTGCAGTAAAACCTGGACTTCTACATTATCTACTACTGCGTCTGAGAAAATTGAAAAAAAAAAGGGTTAAATTAACCAGAAGAAATCTCACAGAGCAGCTCGACACGTCGATATCCTGCTTAGGCCTGGCCGACCCAACAGGCCTACCCTGTAATGAGTTGTGTGCGGCGTTGCAGATCAGAGGCCATGCAGCAGTAGGGATTGCTCACGGGTCCACAGTGGGGATGGTGCTGACCTTGTTGTTCCTGCTGATTCTCCGCTCAGGCCGCGGCCTGGGCAGTTTGGTCTGGATCAGCTCCTCGGGGGTGTTGCCCAGCGGAGGCAGCAGCCTCTTCTTGCTGTTCCTGGTCTCTGGTAACCACTGAGGCGGCAGCTCGAAGGGTCCGAAGCCGAACTGCGTGGAGTCCTCGGCTTCTGTAGGTGTAGCCGGAGCCACCTGAGACGAGGAGGCGTAAGCACACGTGTGGACCGGAGAGGCCCGCGGTGCTGTGACTGAAGGAGGGCCGTCCTTGGTGATGACTAGCCCTCCTCCTGTCCCCTGCTGAGGGTCCTTTCTGGTGATCACCTCCCCTCTGAGGCTCCCCAGTCTCGACCCACTCTTGAGGTCATCTTTAGGTACAGAGCCTCCTGATCCTTGAGACGGGATCTCATTCTCTACATCCTCTTCTTCCCCGTCTTCCTCAGCGGGCCTGAAGATCTGCGCCTGGCCGATGTTAAACATCTCCAGGAGCTGGCTCCCAGAGCGGCCGGCCGTCTCCAGTCCCACCGGCTCCCCGATGGCACCCTCTGCTCCTAAAGAGTCCAGACCGCCGGTGCTGACCACGTTACGGCGGCTGTAACGTCTGTGAATCCTCGCCAGCAGGTCCAGCCAGCTGTGACGCGCTGAGCGGTTAACAGTCAGAAACAAAAGCGGGTTGGTGAGCAGGGACACCTTCGGTAGCCAGAGGGCCGTCAGATACAGTAAGATGGGCAGCTCTTTAGTGTCGGCCAAAATGGTGCGGTAAACCACCAAAGCCCCATAGGGGGCGCTGCAGGCGGAGAAAGCCAGCACCACAGCCAGCAGAGTGGCGTGCAGCTCAGCTTCTCTCTGGGACACGTACGGGATGGAGATGCTGTTCTGGGGAGTCCGCAGCGCCGCGATTATCACCTTCTTCTTCTGGCTGGCGCTGAGCGCTCTGCGGATCAGCAGCATGAAGAGGAAGACCAGAGCGAGAGGGAGGATCAGCGTGGTGATGTTGTAGATCAACACGTACACCATGTGGCCCAGGGAGCGGGCTTGGTCGTCGGAGCAGGACGAGGTGACGTACACGTCCGTCACGTTGGTCACAGCGAACACGGGAAGGCTCGCCACCGTGGCGTGGACCCAGATGTAGATGACCAGATCTCGGGATCTTGCATCTGAGATCTTCCTCTCTAACGGGTACAGCACAGAGTAGTATCTAAACACAGGAAGACATGTTATTTCAGAATAAAAATACATATATTACTTGCTGTCTTGTAATCAGGAGTCTTGAAGCCGTTTGATTGTCACGCTACATGACTGACCGGAGACAGGAGGTCACACACTACAAGATCTTTCATCCCTGATAAGGCCTCCAAACTACTTTTTGTCACGAAAACACGCAAGAAATACACGGTAAATGGCGTGATACCAAACGTGAGACACACTGCTGATGCTGTTGTTGGCACGTGTTCACAAAATAGCCTGTTTCCACCGGTTTCCACACGGTTTTTTATTATTTATTCCTCTAGATGCAACAACAACTTTGCTCCGTGTTGCAAATACAGCACAAACAGGAAGTTCCTTTTGTTACAGGCGACCCCTCCTCCTCCAGGTTTCCCCCAAACCCGTGTCTTGCGCTCCCACTGGCTGTAGCTAGATATCTGGGATGTGTCCACGAGGCTTCGGTGAGCGTCGGGAAGCTTCAAAAACTGTCAGGGAGTGAAAAATCAGGGCTAAAGTCGTGTTGTGTGAACCAGGCATTACTTGGAGACTTGAATACAACTGAGCTTTCATTAATGTCATTAGTAACCTGTGCTTTTCTCTCTATGACAAGTCAAAATGTCTGCTGCTAAGAACATCCATTCAGTGCCTGAATGCAGTCATGCTGATCTCTCATTAGATGATTTACATGGAAATACAAAAGGGAAATGAACGGTGAATGCATCTAAAATACCCACATCCATAACAGAAGCTGAACTATCCTGCTCTGAAAACACATTTCCACTATTTTTTAGTGGGCGTGCAGTTAATCATGTGAAGTTAAGTAAAACTGAACCTCTCAGCGCAGCATAGCTTCGAGTGGTTTTACTGGAAAGACAGTATGAATATAAAATTCATGCACCTATTATATAAGCTGAAATACTGACAAAAAGGAAAGAGGTGCAGGAGGTTTTAATCCTTCAACACACATGTATGGTGTTACTGTATTTCAGAGGCTTATTAACATAGACCCAAAGTCCAATAAGCATAAAAATGTGTGTGAGGGTAGCACATCCCAGATTTTAAAGACAAGGATCACAAAATACTAACATTTCACTTGTTTAATTGGCTCACATCACAATAGACATACGCTTACGCGTTTCAGCTTGGAGCCTTCTTCAAACGCTCTGAAGAAGTTTTAAGTTGCACATTTTTCAAGTCTCGGCGACCAGAAAAAACACCAAACATGCAGCGTTCAATGCAGCACAGACGCTCAGCGCCTCGTCACACTGCTAGCATTTGTAACGTAGTGGAAATACACAGCGCTCCCATTGCAAAGAATTCATAGATGTGAACACAGCGGTTGTGGCGGTTGCTTGCCATCCCCTGCAGTCGGCTTGTCAATAGCACGGTATTGCAATATTGCAGTTATTGTGACGGCCCTTTTGTCACTGTATTTTTCTATCAAGAAAGAACATTTTTAATTAATACTTTTGGGAAAACAGAAACTCTGGGGATAAAGTGGACAAATATGTGTTGAGAAAACAAAAATGAAAGACAAATCTGCAATTTTTCAAGCCATCAAACGGTATATAGTAGCTAATTTGACTGTGCTATTAACACCCCAAATCAAATTTTAAAAAAATAATAACAAAGGTATCTTTAATAATTGGTTTTATTGACTGAATTAGACTTCTGAAATAATGCTATAAACCCCACAAATGACTCCAACATAAAACCCTGTAAGCTGGTTATAAAATAGGGTGGACGTGTGCATGTTTAACATAATTTTACTGGAATGGGATTAAAGGATTTCTCTCCACTTATCTGTGGTGTATTAACTTATGCAGAAGTTGAAATTGTGTGACTGTTTTATAACGCACACCTACAAACTAGACCTCCTTGTATCCGCCTTACAGGATAATAACATGCAGATTGTCTCTCACTCTGTTGTTGTCCTTTAATAATACTAAACAAAGCAAATCGTGTGAAGGACTTGCTTATTTCCCTGGATTGTCTCTTCATCACCACACGCTAGCGTATGAGTGTGTGTGTGTACACACGAGCCGATAACTGCTGCAGTCTCAGCCCGTCTGTACGTACACAGCCTCGACTGCCCTCCTTCAGAATAAATAATTCATGGGTTTGATAGCGTTCTGACTGTATTAGTTGCTATGGAGGCAAAATAATCTTTGTAGCAGAGAAACCAAGGCTGAGGCGAGGCTGCAGCAATACACGATCTGACTGCAATCGCCTTAAAAAATAAATGAAACCCACACTTTAATGTGTTATACTGTGTGGGGATGAAGTCCTGCATGTTTTGTTTTTTTAAATTATGGAGAATAAAGCTTCATAGTGTTGCAGTCATCCAATATTCAGTTTTTGCACGTACATAGTTTGAGTTTTAATACATGCTGGAGTTATGAATTAAATATCCAGAATGAGGGGGCTTCTGTGCTTTTAACTTGCAAACAGCAGGGATTTTATATGCTCACGTTATATTTTTATGATAACGGCATAGCGCCAGTAGGCGAATTGAGGGTGGATGTTGGCAAAATGTCCAAAATGAAACCCCCTTGTTAACCTGCCCACCCTCCCTCTCCATCCTCTGGTAGCAGAGAGAGTTCAGGGGTAGAATATGTTGGTCTAGTCACTAGTCTGACTCATTGATCCTTTATCTGACTGAGGTTTGAGCCAGTTTGACTCTATATCAGTAGCCTAATGGTACGTGTCCACAGGGGCGTTTTTTATCGCGAGGGGACGCCACGCTTCCTAACATCGGACGCTTGGTTGGCTGTCGCTAGACTCGGCTGTCCCCACCTGATTGGACGAGCGCTTTCCCGCAGTTGGCTGCTGCTCCCAGCTTTCAAACCAGAACCAGTATGGCGGTTCGTTTGGAAATTTTCTTCTCTTATTTCACAAAAATAGTTCACCGAAATGTGTTTCTGAAAACATTTGAGGCCAGAAATAACCCATGCAGTTTCTGAATCTGTCTTTATTTTGGATCAACAACGTTTATTTTAAAAGATTCTTGGGAGTTTTGAGAGGCGGCGAGTCGCGTCGGACCGCCGGGATTTGCAATTTCCGTTTCTCGAATCGCGACGCCACGCTACCAGAATGCATTGCGCGGCTGTTTACATAGACAATGAATGGGAAGCGTGGAAAGCACGGAGTCTGTGGACACGTACCATAACTGTGTTGCTGTGCATTGGTAAATCCATGACGCTGTCTGTGGTGCTGAAGTAGCAAGTAACAGTTATAATTGTGACTTTTTGTCTGATCCATTGAGTCATTCTTGGAGCAGTACGCTAGTCGCGGGTCAACAGAACGAACCGTCGCCTACTGAATAGTGCTTTGTAGTCTGGGTTAGTGATATCACTGCTATTAGCTGTCAGGGCCGACACATGCCAGGATGAGCGCGACATTATCTATTTTTTCTGGTTTAAAGCAAGTTTATTTCTAAATACTGAAAATGAAATTGTCCATACATACAGTACATATAGCTATATATATATATATATATATTATTTAACCTCCTCTGTCAGTACGACTGCTACACAAAAGAGGAATGGCTCGCAGAGGAGTTGATGGTACAAATAGCTCACATAATTGTTTTAATAAACTGTGTGAACTTATTGTCTCATTAGGGACCAGATACAATAGATTTGGTGTTTTGAATCACATAAGATGTTTTTCACATATTGTGTTTTTTAAGACAGATTGTGATCATTTTTAGACTTCATATTCTAAAGTACATTTAAGAAACAATTAAATTAAATGAAATTAGGGTTTGGTATTCTCAAATTAGATAGCTGGCAGTGTAGAAAAGGCTTTAAATATGTAGACAATTTCCTCGGGAGATACAATATATAAACCCTGCAAAAAATGCAGAAAAAAATGTGCCCATTAAACCCATTAAAAAATACATATACATTTTACAGATTTGGTTAGTGGCTAAACACGTCTTTTAATCACTGCGTTTTAAACGTATAGCCGTGGTAGTAAGGGCAATAGAAGCAGCAACTGTGCTGGTAGAAGTACTATGTCTAATATTGTCAGTAATACACAAATACTGTTAAAGAAAAGTTTCATTTTACTGAGAAAGCTATGAATAAAATGAGAGCTATTTAGTTTCCAGATCATTAAGGGCATGAGCATCACTTTTAAAAAAAGCGGTGTGTGTGTGTGTGTGTGTGTGTGTGTGTGTGTGTGTGCGTGTGTGTGTGTGGGTGTGTGTGTGTGTGTGACCATATGTGGGCAGCAGCAGCCATCTCAGGCAGCTTTTGGCTGCAGCTTTCAGCGCAGCAGGGAGACCTGGGACACGGCGGCTCAGCGTGGCGTACACATGCTTCATCGACCACCACCCCCCCACGGCCCCACCCTCCCCCCAACCAGCCACCCAACCCGTCTCGTCCACGCCACAGGGTGTAGATGGAGATTGAAAAGCCTTTCTCCCCTACAACAAAACAATGTTCCAGAGTCTAGCCCCAGTTTTGATGTTGCTCCACTTGTGCAGCGTGGATGTCTGTACTTCTAAGTCAGGAGGAGAACAACTCGGCCAAGCGATGCATTGATAAACTGATCAGAGAATCGATGTGAGCCATCCACCTCTCTCAAGTGGCACTTCCAAAAAGAGTGAGTGGGAGGTACCTGCTGGCCTTTCTCAAACACACATTTCAAAGTTCTGCAGAGCCGAAGTGAGCAAAAACAAAACATCATTCTCGTCCTACTCAGGCACAGAGTGCTCCTTTTACTTGTAGGTGTATTTTAATTTGAATTGCTGGCAATACTCATCTATGTCTGTATCATCTCTGTCTACTTTAATTATGTGTGTAAATGACTGACCTGTCGAGTGCGATGGCACTGAAGCTGAGCACAGTGACGGAGCAGAAGAGCTTATGGAGGAACTTGATGGCCTTGCAGAGCACCAGAGTGTGAAGCCACCAGCAGCAGCGAGGGCTGGCTCCGAGCGCCACGTCGAAGGGAACGCACACCAGGCCGGCGCAGATACCCGAGCACGCCAGGTTCTTGATGAATCGGTTGGTCACGGACTTAAAGACGTTCGTGCAGCAGGTGCACCACAACACCGTGGCGTTACCTGTGGAGGGAAGAGGTGCAGAGATTTAGAATAAGATCAGTTTGACTTCTGATTTCCAAACCTTTGTTGCATCTTTATGTTTGTCCACTTTAGCTTTATTTACTACTAAAAAGGTCAGAAAAAGAGCCTTTTAACATGCCACATAAAGTCCTTAGTATCCTATTTATTAGACAGAGTTTTAGTAACCAGGTATGGTGGCACGCAACCAAAGAGATATTCTTGGCAGAGCAGTTCAGACTGGTTTATTTTGAGGCTTTGCAAGGATAAAGGAATGCTTGTTTATATGTTAATATATATCATTAAATATATATTAATTCAATGATATATAATGCTGACATTGTTATCATCTGTCCAACTGAATGTCACTAAAGGAAGAAACCCTTCAAAGTTGGAGGAAACCTCTCCAAACTTTGGTGTGAATGCATCTTTTAACTAAAACATGTATAAAGGTTGAGTCCCCGGATCTTTCTGTATCCTCTTATCATGCTTGTTATTAAGGTTTAGGTTTCTCTGAACACTTAATTTTCCTCACACGGTCCAGAAAGAAAATAGTTGGGTCGCCTGGAGACTCTAAATTGTCCATTGGTATGAAGACTGTCTGTCTAATCTATGTGAGTTAGCACAGATAGATGGATGATTTATCAACCACGTCTTCCTCACGTCCATCCAGCACAGGCTGATTGAATAAATTAAGGAGTAAAAAGATTGGCTGGACCGAGGAGTGATGGGAAAGCTTTAACCATATATTATAATATATACGCTTTGGTTCCAAGCTCCTCATTTAACACCTTGAATTTATCTATAAACTGGTAAATTGTTAAGGCCCAAACTGCCAAACAGACAACGATAATGCATGTTCAGTGTGGTGTAACAATGAATAATACAAAAATTGTTTTTGACCGATGGACAAGGAACAGTCCATATATATCACCAGGAAAAATGTTGGCATTGTACGTTTCTGCAAACCACGAATACATTGAATGTTAACGTTTATTATTTTAACACTAACCATGATCTTTTTTCTAACCTTAGCCAAGTAACAGTCGTGTCTAGGAAGTAACGCGCAAATTGCAAAATCGGATCTGAAATCTGCAAAAACTCTTGCGAGACTCGTTGCCCGACAACCTATCCTAACCTTAACTATTCAAGGTCAACGCCTAACCTTAAATATCTTGCGAGAGTTTCCCCAACTCTACACATGACCATTGACCACATGGCATTGAATGTTTCTGCAAGCATGATACGAGGCTGATATGAAACGTATTTATGAAACTTTTTTTGGTTCAGAAACGTCGACATGTACAATTCCAACATTGTTTTTGTGTGACTGGGTTGCATACAAATATCCAGATCTCACAGTCAGTTTGAACAGATTTGCTCCTATAAAATAATATAGTTGATATAACATTAAATATATTATATATAAATAAATTATAATGTATTTTTTGGTGAAAAAACATGAGGGACAGTGCATACTCCTGCTACTTGCAAAGACTTGATCTTCAGGTATCTCTACATGCAAAAGCCTTCCACTCTGCTTCACCAAATTGCATCTCAATAGGTTTTAAAAAGATATATAAAGACTATTTTATCTTAAATTGTGGTTTTGTGAAGACTGATTTGGAACAATTTAAAGAACTGTAAGAAATATGTGATTATGAGCAGCATTTTTGCACACAAGTACTTAACATAATTTTTATTTTTAATTCTAAACTACTGCAGATGAAAAATGTTCTTTGCAGGGTGAAGAAATCAGTCAAACATAAACTGAGTCAGACAGCACACCATCAGGTGCAAGCGAGGAAACTGTGGCATTTCTATGTTAAGATCCCTCCATAATTTAGAGCGATGAGACAGTAATGATTGTTAATTAGGTTTAAGAAGGTGAATTTTTCAACTCCCTGCAGTGCTCTGACTGATGTCAGGTCACACAGGGACGCATGTGATACCAGCCTCTCCAAATGTAATTACCCACAGAGTGTTAGCTGAGCTCTCATTGTTAGAGACGGAGGAGCAAGATGTTCTCTGCTGAGGAAAAACTGTGTTATTTCTCCCTGAGGTTATTTGTTTTTTGATGTCTGTAAACGTTCAGGACGCAGTCAGAAAAACAAGCACTCACCATCAAAAGCAAAGAAAGAGATCTGGTTACTATGACTTATCAAGATATATATATATATATATAAAAGCTATCAAAGCAAGGTTAAATATAAAATCAATTATGATGGATTAGGTGGTTGAAATTTGGCCTGGGAGGTTTTAGATGGAGCTGGAAGAAGCTGTATTTAGGGGAACATGATGTGCTTTACAGCTAGTCTCTAACAGTGCAGGATTTCAGAGCAGCACACAGGAGTAGGATTTCGGGGAAAACCCGAATGTAGCGGTAATTGATGCTCAGCCTCTGCATTCTGTGAAGCTGACTCACATGGGATCATTAAATTAGCACAAACACTCATCGTTTAAAATGCATCAAAGAGGATGTTTACAGCAAATATATATTGTTCAGATTCTACTGTATTAATAGTGTAACTTCTGTTTATTGTGGCTAATGATTACAGCAATGTTAACCTTTTCAAAAGAAGGAGAGGAATGCAACAAACCCTCCAAACTTAATGATAAAAAGGTCCTTTGTTATTTCCTGGAAGGCAACCAATTAGTGTTTTCTGGTCTGCCCCCTCCCTATTGTCAACATCGTTTGCCAGTGCCCTTTCTAAACCGGCACAAATGACTGTGTTACAAGTGCTTGGGTAGGGAAACGCAATAGTCATGGTTATAAGACATTAAGGCTGACTGTTGATAGGAGACAGCGGTCTTCGGTGTCAAACGCATTTTGCATCCACCCCCGACCTCCGTCCTACAGGTTTTCTGGTGTCATAACAATGTCACGCCACTTCCGTCTTTGCTTCTGAGCACCAAAAGTCATAATTTGCATGGTCAGTAGAGGGCCTTTTAAGGAAAATGTCACTATCACTAAACCACAACATCAATATCCGACGATTCTGCAAAACTTCAGATTACTTTCAATGTCAATGTTTTGAAAATTATTGCATGCACAGTCACCACGGTATGGTTAAGGTTAGGGAAAGACAACATGTTCTCATCCCAACTCGTCACATGCTGCCGCTTTGTCACGCCCCCTTGGCATCACTTTAGGATTAGGCAACAAAACCACTATAGTTAGGTCTAGGAACAAACAACATGGCTGAGCTTAAAACTCCTATGTTTGTACAATGAAAATGACACTGAATGTTGTGAACACGGGACACGAACGAACAGCTGATTGTAATGTGAAAGTGAAACTTCACACACGGGACATGAACAGCGGTCTCCTGGATGAAAGCCTTGTGTTTGTTGGACCCATCCACCTCTCCTTCCGGTCACCCGGTGTGTGTCTTTTTGCTCTTTAAACTACGTCACCACACTCCCGGCACACTTTCTCAGAGCACGGATGGGTTTACATTGTAGTTAATGGAATACCTGGTGCGTTTTATACCGGCATACGGTACCGAATGCCGGCGGCTGTAACAAAGCTTCTGTATTTGACATCCTGGGAGAGAGAACGGGCTGAGAAAGATTTTAGCTACGGCAAAAAAATGATGGTTAAGGTATGGTTAGAGGAAGGTAACTAAAATACTTTGTTAAGGTTGGGAAAAGATTGTGGATACAGTTAATAAACAAGACTAAGGGAGTATGCTTGGGCAGGCACACTACTCGTCCAGACTTGCAACAAGCCTGTGCAAGCATGAGATGGCAGTGGAGGAAGTGTTATAAATAGTATGATTTTGGTGAAAATGCATGTGTTTGGGAAGTACTGAGCATACAACTGGAAAAATGAGACTTGGATTATACAGCACAAGTTGTGTGAGAGTTTGTAAACAGATTTTTTTCATATAGTTTTGCTCTTGTTAAACCTGGCCTCCATTTACTTGAATTCTTCATGGATTTACTCTGTTTTCAGATTTTCCATTCACCGTGGAGGCATGCAAGAAAAAAATAGTTTTCTTCAAGAATTCAAGGTAGCATGTGGTGAGTAATTGATATACAAATTACTATTTTGTGGGTGAAGTCTTCCTTTAAGAATCTGCAGACATGCTAGCAGCTCTGTGAAGCTGTACTTGGGCACAGTGGAGCTAAAATGCTAACGTGGTCCCAATGACAATGTTAACATGATGATGCTAAGCAAGTACAGCATACACCATATTAGTTTAGCATTTTAGCATAGCAAGCTAATAAGCACTTAACACAAACTATAGCTGATGGGAAGGCCATTCATTTTGCAGGTATTCGGTCATAAACCAAACTATTGGACAAAATGAAACTTTCACCTGAAGATGGTGCTCGGCGTAATGTCAAGGGATCACCAAATTTATCATAATTCATCCTGCGGGGGACATGAATGTGTTAACTACATTTCATGTCAATCCATCCAACAGTTGTTGAGATATTTCACTGGATAAGTGAAAAGAAGGGATCATTTTCAGGGCTCACTGTACAGATCACTGGAGGTAATATTAGTACAAGGAGAGGCTCTTGACAGGAGCTGAGTGGTGAGAGTCTAACTTTAGTACAGCTGCAATGGTGTGATGTCACACCCTCCCATGCAGGTGATATACTGTATGTGGGATCACAGTTCCAACACGATATTTATTATTAGAAAAACATGTTCTGTTACGTCACATTTTAAATCATTTCCCACCTAAACAAACAAACAAACAGGACTAAAGAGGGAGCGTGTTAATTCCTTTCAAATACTAATTAACATGTAATTTAATATATAATGGTATACAGCATACCATTTGTTGTGCCTGATAATCTGACATGCCACTGTGGTAAAGGTGACAAGTCTAGACAACATTACATAAGTACGAATTTGAGTGCTTTTTAAAAGCATCTATAAAACTAAAGCTTTATTCGTGTAGCAGTTTTTACAAAGTGCTTCACACGACCGTAACTAACGAATAAAACATGTCCTTGTAAGTGTCATCATGCAGACAACATCGGGACCTCTACTCTTTTATAATCAGAGCCTGCATTGTCTGTAAAATCACTTTGTCCTTTTGTGCCTGAAATACTCACCTGGCACTTGAGGAACACCTTGGCAACCGTACTCACAGCAGCCAATGAGGAGAAAGAGCAAACACTAAAGAGGATTGCTTTTTCCACTTAACAAATGGCAGTCCGACTACAGGTAGCGATGTGAGAAAACGCAAAATACTTTGCTTTTGTTTGTCTGCTTCACACTCATGAATGTAAGTTGTGTCATCTCTGGATTGGTGTTAATAAGCTGCTGTTATCGACGGTGACGCATCCAGGTGTCTAAACATAGTAGCATTATCTGTTAACAGTCAACGTGTGAAACATCATTAACACGCTTAACACCTTCTTAGTTACATCCCTGTGGTGTTATTAATTAATTACTTTAGACTTATTTATGAATGGTAACCAACAGAGGAAATAGAGAGACGGATCTCCACATACTACAATGCCTCACAGGCGTGATTACAATCGGTAATATTAGCTGGTGCCGTGCACACTGTGGCACATTAATCAGATTACAATAAAACACTCATCTGTGGTGTGGTTTATCAGGGAAACAATGATAATTGTATGCTAATTAATAGGAATGTTATAACCTTGAAGGAATAGTTCCAACGTTTTGCTTTCTTTTTCAGACATAGGTGAGAAGATCAATATGACTCTCATGTCTGTGCGTTAAGTACAGAGGAGACTGTTAGTCTAGCTTAGCATAAAGACTGGAGGCAGGTGGAAACCCCTGTCAACACCTCAAAAGCTCAATAATTAACCCGTTGCATCTTGTTTCTCTTATCAGTACACAAACAGAAAGGTAAAAATGATAATTCGTGGTTTAAGGGGGAGTTAAATGCTATAATTGTTGTGGGGTAAAAATGGGAGGACTTTATAAAATGAGATTAAAGGGATAGTTTGGGTGTTTTGAAGTGGGTTATATGAGGCACTCATCCATAATCAGTGTGTTGCCCACAGTAGATGAATTACTGTTTTTGTGAATGTAGTCTGGTGGCGATATGACAGCTTCAGTTCCCCGTTGGAAAAGGCTGTCTGACAGCAAGGTAAACCAGCAAAAATACATAGTTAACATAGCGTACACTTACACTGATTTTTTAAAATGGGCCTTTCTTTTATGGCTAAAATATGTTTTGCTGCTGGCCCCGTCTACAGCAGTACATTACTTTGCACCTGTGCTGGTACTACTGTCTGTCTCCTGTCATCTACTGTAGGTAATACACTGACTATGGATAAGAACCTCATACAACCCCCACTTCAAAACACCTGAACTATCCCTTTAACATCTGCTATAAAACAATGCATTCACTGTTACCGCATCAAGAATCCTTTGCTAAAATGAGCAAAGGTCGCCTGACTCGTTCGTGTTTATTACAAGCTTTATTAATCCCATTTACTGGATTTCAGTGGTGCATTCATGCACTGTGGGAACCTCTGCCTTTAAGACAGCAGCCTATTTAAAAGAGTAATGTGCTGGATTTCTTACTTATTATACATTTTTGGGGTCATATAAATGAGGTTGTTTGAAAGGGAAAATATGTTTTCCATGTCATACACACACACACACACACAGAGAGAGGAAAAGTAGGCATTTTGAGCCATGCTGCCAAAAGGTAATTTTGTGCAGCCCTTCATGTCATGCTTCCCAGACCCTGACACATTACACTGCACAGCAGGAGGTGGTGCTGAGTCAGAGCGATAGCCCTTTGGTAATTTTTGGAGTCAGTTTCATCAGTTTCATCATGGTGAACTATTTGTGTCATTGAGTCCATACTTTTCCAAACAGCACTCGCAATCATGGCCGAGTGTGTTTTGTGCAGCGAGGAGGCAGGACGTTACAGCCACGTTTGTGACAAATAGCACATTCATATGCGGCGCTCATTTTAGGCAGGGGGATTGTGTTTTTTGGCTGCCGATAAGATGGAGGGGACGTCAAACTGTGTGAGACTGATGTGCCGTGGAGCGGTCCATCAATTCACACGGGTCCTCCTTCCTCGCTTCCATCATCATCAGCAGCCGGTGCTTCTACTGGCACAAGCAGGAATATTTGTCACAGAGCCAGAACAGATTCAGCTTGAAAGAAGCTCAAAATGTGTACAGTAAGGTATTGCTACGAATATTTGCCAATTTCATGGTGAAATAGGTAGCTAACGCCTGACAAGTACCACCAAATACAAGTTGTAAGTTCTGCTTATACAGTGTGTTTGCTTCTTGTATGATTTAAAGGTGATAAATGTGAGATTGGGAGCATTTCTATTGCCTCCACACGGCTCTCAACATGGCGAGAGCTGAGTTGGTGGCTCGTAGCCAACAGTGCTAACAGAGCTAACAGTGTTAAGCTGGAGGGGAACTGGAGGATGGGTGCTATGCTTCTACATTATTAGCTTTAATCGCCGTATGAGCGCAGTGCAGAGCGGCGGTCATGACTTAGCCAGTGGAGCACGCTCACATGCACTAAAAGGCACACAAGGCCGGCCCGGCTATGTCAACAAAGCACAGAGAATCTCTGATTACAACACATACAGAGGGAGATCGACTTCACTCTCTGCTCAGGTAGACATTACTCCTCTATATCTTTACATAGCAAATAATTGTTTGCTGCTATATTAAAGCTCTGGATATTGTATAGAGAGCTTTAACATATTACTGTAATGCCGTTGTCTAACATCCAGTATTCAAGTTAGCAGCAAACTAACATAAACGCAAAACAGACACATAATCACTCCATTGTGCATCCTTATGGACCGCTATAGGGCTATAGGAAGAAGGCTAATGTCAGGACTTCTTTATAAAATGACCAAAGACCTGTTTTGTGTGTCTTGACTTCCCTTTTATTTCACAACAACAGAAGGAAGTAGAGTTCATTGCAACGAAAATGTGGAGGATGTGCACAGCGAGTCTGACCGGGTGCAGTCTGAATCATGTAAGCATTATCAAAGGGAGTGTTACCACCCATTGAGTAAAAATAAGCATGCCATGCCCTGCATCATCCCAGGAAAAATACTCACATCCAACACTGTGATGTGCACTACAAATTGACACGTAAATAGTTTGCAGAGAGGGCATCTTGGCTTTTTTTTCCCCAATACTGCTTATTTTTTAATGATTTTGAAATGTAATATTATATACTTGATGATTTTTTAATCATCCAAATTTGACTGGGTGGTTAACACATGATTCTGTGGTGTGACAAACCCTGACTTTAAGTGGCTGTTAAGTTAGGTTTGCAATTTAACAATGGAATAGTAACATAAACACGGTAACATTATTTAGTGAAACTATGGGTAGGATATGACTTAAAGAGATTAATGGTTTGTAGTATGCAACAACCAATGGTTTGAATGGGAAATGCCAGCACATTTGATGGAAAAATACAGTTTTTATGACTGGCTACATCTTTTTATTCCTTTAAATTTGTTGTTTTTCCATGTTTTTGTTCATGGTTTTTAGTCATTTATGCACAATATGTGTTTTAGATGTAAGACCTATGCATGCATTGAGCTATTAAGAAGAGAAATATGACTGAAAATGTATACTATCCAGTTCTAGCTCTATTATGAGTGACCATCTTTTCACATTTTGGTACTGCTGCCTCATATTGAAGCCTTTTAGACATTGATGATTGGGCTACTTTTGGGGAGACTTGCTTGTTGTTGCAAATTTCCTAATTATTCATGCATAAAGGGTGTCCCGAGGAATCAAACAGTTGAGACTCATGGAAAACATGAAGCTATAGTGAGTGTTTTAATGGAGTAATTCCATACAACATGTGTAAGGATGTCATGTCTGCACGATTCTAAAAGGGCCTTTCTGTCAAGTGCATGCATATACATTTGCATTAGATGACTTACCGAGTAGCGACCCTATGAGGATGAAGACCTGGATGGTGGTGGTGAAGTCCCGGTAGGCTTGTTCTCTAATGAGTCTCTGCTGCTCCTCCAGCCCGGTCCCCTCTGCTGCAGCTGGGCTGCTGCTGCTCCAACGGGTCGGAGGACTGGATGCGTTCAGGAGCTCCAGCCAGATGTGAGCTGCTGCTGCTGTCAGGTTGGCTGCACCGTCTCCCACCATCGCAGCCCGGCTCCCACCACGATCCATGTCGGTGTTTTTATGTCAGCAGCCAGCGTTGGAGAGGCATTTTCTGTGAGGATGCTGATGCAGATGCAAAAAAAAAATCTACAAAACACAGCTTGCATGCAGAGATGTGACACAGGTAGGCTGCCAGCAATGAGATGATGTTCTGTTAGTAAATATGTGTGATAAATCAGGTAAAAACATGGTGCAATAATCACACATCAAAGGACATAAGAAGCTGTATATGACCCATAATAATCCCTCGATGCAGATGCATGGCAGGAATCAGTCAGAGAGATCTGTGCGCAGTGATGCTCCTTCTCTGACACCCAGTGCACCTAAAAGCACACCGGGATAAGAAGTGTCCAATCCGGGAAAGAAGCTCCACACCACCATCACCGTCCGGAAAAAAAGATAGTGTCTGTCAGAGCTGATAGTCCGACTGCTGCTGCTGCTGCTGCCAATAGCTCTGTGCTTGGCTGTTAATTGGTAGACTGGCTGTGAGGAGAGCCTTGCTACTGAATATCTCACAGCATGAGGTGCAAGACTGGAGAGGAAGAGCTCCTCCTCTTCATATGGCACCAAGAAACTCCACTGAATCTTATGAATGACAAGCAGACAAGGCAAGAAGAGGAGAGTGTGGCTGAATTACACACACTGATCAGTATGATGCTGGGAAAGATGATCACACTTCCTATCATCCAACCAGAGAAACATCTGTTATACTTACTTATAGAAAATAATAAAGTAATGATATATATTATATCATTTTATCAATAGTAAGTGAAAATGAAAACAGCAGAAATAAATATATATATATAGATTCATAATGTATATATAAAACAACAAAAAAAAACATAGGATCAATAAATACAATAACATGATATGATATGCTAATGTCTAATTAAACAGACAGGGATCAAATCAACATGTGTGTATGTACAGTATGTATGCATGTATTCAAATTGTGGTTGGTAGATAAAAAAATATATATATATTATACTTACTTATTTATCCAGCTGCATAATTATACATTTTCTAATAATAAAGCACATTATCAATGTGTTTGACGTCAACCCTAAAAGGTGGTTTTCAGATATACAAAGGTACAGTATAAGCAGACATTACATGCATGGTGGGGGTTTAACCTCAACAACAACCCTGCTGTTGTCTTGCTCAGACTGCTCTCTCACAGCAGCTTGTGACATTCCTCTTTGGTTTGCTGAAAATACCAAAACAGGAGCGAGGTCATACCTCGGTAAAACAAAACAGTATTTTATCATTTACTTTATGTTTAAATTAGGGCTGTCAATCAACTAAATTATTTAATTAATCGCATGATTGTCCATGATTAATCGCACATTATTTATCTGTTCAAAATGTACCTTAAAAGGAGATTTGTCAAGTATTTAATACTCTTATCAACATGGGAGTGGGCAAATATGCTGCTTTATTCAAATGTATGTATATTGTATTATTGGAAATCAATTAACAACACAAAACGATGACAAATATTGTCCAGAAACCCTCACAGGTACTGCATTTAGCATAGAAAATCAAATCATAACATGGCAAACTGCAGCCCAACAGGCAACAACAGCTGTCAGTGTGTCAGTGTGCTGATTTAGACTTGCCCCAAACTGCATGTGATTATCATAAAGTGGGCATGTCTGTAAAGGGGAGATACGTGGGTGCCATAAAACCCATTTTCATTCACATATGTTGAGGTCAGAGGTCAAGGGACCTCTTTGAAAATGGCCAGTTTTTCCTCGCCGAAATTTACCTTAAGTTTGGAGCGTTATTTAACCTCCTCAGCAACAAGCTAGTATGACATGATCGATTGCGGTAATGTGTTAAAGAAATTAGTAGGGTTTAAACAAATTTGCGTTAATGTGTTGTCATCGGGTTAAATTTGACGGCTCTAGTTTTAATTAATAGCCGTGAATCCATTTGTCTCCTTTGTGTAAGCCAGCGAGGAACCCCCAAGGAGATGCTGCTCACATGGACCCAGTGAAGAGAAACAGCTCAAGAACAATGCAGTGACTTATTCATACAATATATACTGTGAAATAAACCTCTCTGGAGCAGAAATAGAATTAGAAAATTCCTTCTAAAATTGAGCAGAGATACAAAAATCTTAACTCATTCTTTCTAGAGCTGTAACTAACGATTATTTTCATATTCTGTCAATTATTTTCTCAATTAATTAATTAGTTGTTTGGTCTATAAAATGTCAGAAAATGGTGAAAAATGTCGAGCAGTGTTTCCCAAAGCTCAAGATGACGTCCTCAAATGTCTTGTTCTGTCCACAATTCAAAGATAATTCAGTTTACGGTCATAGAGGAGTAAAGAAACCAGAAAATATTCACATTTAAGAAGCTGGAATCAGAGAATTTTGACTTTTTTTCTTAAAAAAATTACTCAAACTGATTAAATGATTATCAAAATAGTTGCCGATTAATTTAATAGTTGTCAACTAATCAATTAATTGTCGCAGCTCTAGCTTAATACATTCACTGACAAAAGCATTCATATTTCTTGAATCAGTGCAGTAGAGATGTCTATCTGACATTGGCTCAACAAATAAAGTAGGGCTGCCCCCTCTTAGTCGATTATTCTGTCGTTTTGGAATAAGATTTCTTTTGTCAATTAGGTGTTTTTTATGCTTTTTTCATGCTGAATGATTTATTTCCAAGAAACTTATGAGCACATCTCTGGTAAACAAGATTTAAAGTGGTGCTTTTGTGTGATTCTTAACTCACAGATCTGTTGATTAAATAAACTAATCGATTAGTTGACAAAATCGGATGAGTGTTAGTCGACTTCAATTCGATTTCTTACATCCCGAACAGCCCTAAAATTAAGTCTTTTCCTCCATCATGTGATTTTAGAAAGATGTCATGCATGTCCGCACCAGCTTCTGTAAAGGTGGATGTACTAAGAGAGATGTCTTTGTCTCCAACTTCAGAAACACACTCTCTCTTTCTTTGATGCAGGCTACATTGTTAATAAAATCCCTCAGAGAAAAGCTTACATCATCAAAGTAAACCCACTTTCCTTTGAAACAGTCCTTCATGTAAAAATTCCAAGGATTTGAGCTTTAACATGGGAATAAAACCGCAGCAGTGGGATTAATGTTGATTTAAAACATGTTTCACAATCTTTCATCATGGTGTGTTTAACATTACATTGTATGTGACAAAACATAGCTCACATTACGTGCAAGAGATATCAAAGATAAATGTAGGAAGGCTGAGCTGCCACTAGATGTCAACATTTACACACATGATAATTCATGGAGGTTATTCTAGGTGAGTAACGAACATCACTGCTGTACTTAAAGCCTTTTGAACACCCACACAGGTGTCGTCACTTATTCTGGTTGATTAGACCTCTGCTCAGGTTGAAGGTGGACCATCGTCACAAATCTTCATCTACCAATAACAATGATAAAGGTTTAATTTGTGCTGCCCTAGGGTGCAACAAAGCTAACGGGAGACTCAGGAAAATGTCACCCGATTAGTCTCTACACGCCCTGAGCAGAAGTCTAATCAGCCTGATTAACTGAAAACACCTGTGTGGGTGTTCAGAGGCTTTAACCGTATCATAATGACTCCGATTGGTGTCAGAGGAGGAATTATAAATACAGGCTGAAACAACAAGATGATGCAATTGATCATCGGCTTAGTGAAAGACTGTAATTCACATAGAACAACACAAAAATGAGGCCGAAAATGATAATCAAGATTATTTTTGATTAATATTGATACTTCGAAGCTTTGGTGAGAAATATTCGAAGCTTCGAGGTGCAGTGTGGCAGGTTGACATGTTCTTCTGTCTGTCTGTTTTCATCTCCCCCGTTTCAGTGCCCTGGTCAGTGCCAAACAGCGATATCCGTCTGAGAATAACTAATAAGTAATGTTGAATATTACTAATGAACAATGTTGTGGGATTATTCCTTATTTCATGGGTTATTTTGGGATTTATACATCATTCGAACAGTGATTTGGAGGTCGAATACCATGGCAATGGTCGGAACTTCGAAGCATTCGTGTCAGCCCTATTAGCGACAAAAAATAAATAAACAGAGCACTGCAGCAGCATGACGGCTCCACAAAAGAGAAGCCAAAACACCTCGACCGGCTGGTGGCTGTGAGTTTAGGAAGCACTTGATTTGATATGCAGCAGAGATTTCTATGAGCTGAGCACACATTTTAAATGTCAATATCACAGGCAATCATGTTCCTTTAATTGTGGGAAGCCAACTTTTTGCTTCATCATCTAAAATGTTGCTTTTATGTTCAGTTTATTAAACTTCCAACAGCAGAAATACCACAGTATTATTAAAATAAGAAAAGAACAGTACGTACAGTATCGTCTGCAGTTCAAGTTAAGTTTTATTTTCATACCCAGAGCTTGGCAATATTGTAGAAATCAATCTACTTACATTTGTAAAAATATTTTTCTGACAGTATTATTATATGGCAAATGTGCGCAGAATCACATGTAAAACAAACATATTAATGTTAAATGCAAAACAGTACCAGAATATGAGAACATCGTCACAATACGATCACAAAGTCAATAAAGTATATTATTAAATTATTACTCAGCAGTTTTCCAACCAAACACTAAATAATGAAACTTTTATCAACAATACAGTGAATTCAGAAAAATAACAGTGCATTTGACACAGAGGCAAGGAGTGTTCACTTACTTTAGAAACAATATTATTATTATTATTCCCTTTTTATTAATAATGCCTTCTTCTTATCCCTTTTATTGTAATACCTTATCTTGTGTTTTTATATATGCAAAACCTTCCTATCTTGTTTTGTATATATGTAATACCATCTTATCTTTTATGTTCTTATTTTGTTTTTTGTCATGTATTTTCTGTGCCTGTTTTTTGTTCTTATTTTGAAGCACACTGAGTCTACCTGTCATATGACATGTGCTATATAAATAAAACTTGAATGACTTGTTATATTATACTGTATATAGGGAGTCGTTTTCACAGCAGACATCTTGTCATGTGATCGTAGAAAAAGCACAGTTGTAATAAGTAACAGTGATGATGACTACATATCATTTAGATGCATCAGGTCCAGGGTCCTGGTATTGTGTTTGCTCACGCACTGTCTCGCCTTAGTAGTGGAATACTTAAATGGAACAGACGTATCATTATTATTGGAGCTTATGGGGGAAAAAGCCAGTTGCAGAGTTTGTTTCTGAAAAGTCATTAAACCCAAAGCTTCAACATAAGAATACTCAACTCTACTCTACACTACAGTATCATTTAATACCCCTTTGATAATCCCATTCATTAGATACCTAAAGGCAGGGTTAAGCATTGCTAATGACGGCCATTCTGGGATGCTCGATGCACTTGATGCAGCACTGCTTGCTATAAAGCACTCTTGTTGTTCAAGTGTCTCTTGAAGAACTCCTGGACTCTTTCCCACAGGTCCAGCTGAGCCTCGGCGTGGGCTTTTGGCTCCCCACCAAACAGCACATTGGTCCCGACTGCTCCGTGAAACCCAGATGGACAAAACGGCATGTGAGGGACTTCCAAAAAGTGCCCAGCTTTAGGGTATGTCACCACCTTGAAAGACTCTTTGCCATTATTTCTCAGCATTGCAGCAGCCTGCTTGGCAAAAAAGGCACTGTTCCAGTTGTGGTCATCTTCAGAGGCCGCAAACAGGAAGTGGCAGCTGGCACGTTCAATTGGAAACAGTGACGACCTGTTCTCTTCCAAGGAAGGGTCAGGTAAGCTATCGCGAATATCTACAAGCCCAGAGTCTGTGAATTTAACATTCTCTATGACAGGGGCGAGCGGAGGTATAACTAAGTCTTTGTAGTGCAAAGGGATCACAGTGTTTGCATTGCAGGCATTAATACAGACGGTCGCTGAGATCCCAGAGAGGAACGATGACATGGCCAAAGCCAAACCGCCACTGTGAGAGATTGATAGGATGCCAATCCCAGGACCTTTAACCTGCACAGAGAGGTATTGCGTTAATAATCATGATTAGATTATTGTACTAGAGCTGCAATGATTAGTCGATCGACAGAAAAATAATTGCCAACTATTTTGATAATCGATTAATCGACAGTAATTTTTCATGCAAAAAGGGCAGAAAATGCTGCTTTCAGCCTCTCAAACATGGAGATTTCCTGTTTTTATCTGTTTTATATCATATTAAACTGAATATCTTTGGGTTTGGAACTGACAAACTTTCAATACAAAACAACTAATCGATTAATCCAGAAAATAATCAGATTAATCGACAATGAAAATAATTGTTAGTTGTAGCCCTTTTAAAGATATTCAGTTTATTATCACATAAGATTCTCATAATAAGAAGCTGGAACAAGAAAATCAGTTATAAAAAAAATAGTTCAGATCAATTTTCTGTCAACTGATGAATCAACTAATCATTTTAGCTCTATTATTATCATTGTGCCATCATAAAGTACCCAGTAGATGGCAATATTGACACAGTAGATTCAAATATGGGCCTATATATCTAATACATTCTCACTTTATATTAAGTTATTAATTCATTTGACACATGTATCACAATAAGTACATAACTTTTTGGGAAAGATAAAATGGAGATTCTAATATTATAAATGTGATTATCTTTAACACTAACCTCTGGATGTTTCCTCAGATATGTTACAGCCTCTTCAAAGTACTCCAAATCCAACTTTTTGGGGGCTTTTGGTAAATCCTCGTAGCCCATATAGGCCAGCGCCAGAACAACAAAACCTTTATTTGCCAAGAGGCTGGCTCTGGGCTCAGTAAGACGGCCACCAAATGTGTACGTATCCACTATTCCTGGGAATGGACCCTTTCCTGGAGAAAACAAGGGAGGGAAAGTTAAGTAGGACACTGACATCTCTACGATCTCTCAGGTATCATCAACGGTACACAACTAACCTGGTGGTACGAAGAGGACTCCTCGTATTCTTCCCTCTTCCACAGGTATTCTCTTCATCCCCTCTGTCATGTATCCTCTCTCGTTGGTTTCAGAGGCTAAGACCTCACCAGACTCTCCACATAGAGCTTCTAGCTCCACCAGTGTTGGGCTGAGCACATTCTTCTTCAGGAGTTTACTGTTTGGAGTCTCCGGTGCCAATGCCCAAAACAAACCCATGGGCTCCACTCCGGTGTAACTTCCTCCCAGAGAAGGTGCACGGCAGACATCCACCTGGCCAGTTTCATCTGCTTTGTACAGCGCAGAAGCCTTGAAAATCACCCCTCTGTCATCAACTAGTTTGGACCTCAGTTGAACTTGTTTGTGAGGAGCGAGTCCCTCTACTTTTACCTGCACCAGTTTGTCGAAAAGGCAGCGAACGCTGGGGAGAATCTTCAGGCGGATCTGTGAGTGAGCCATTTCAGCTCTTCAAGATGGGAGCACTGACTCACTGTAATATCCTTTCCCTTTACTCAGGCCTTTATTTTAGTCTTGTTGGTACAGCTATCTTGTCACTGCATCTGTCAATGCAATCAAAAATAAAATTAATGTCATAGCTTTCACACACAAAAAAAAGCCCATCTGTGTGTATCAAATGTCATCTTATTCATTAAAAATAAAAGCGGGGTCATATTTTCTGACAAAAGCAATCACAAATGGAGACCTCATGTGTTGCTGGCTCTCTGCAGTCACAGATTTCGGTGTAACAGCTGCTATCATGAACTATCTGGACGACGTGACGTTGTTGTCTCTGTAAGTTAGCTAGCTAGTTAACAGTTAGCTCTTCAGTTATAATGGACAGAGTCATCCAAGGACACCTAATTGGGTGAAAGGTCAAGATAACACAGCTCACTATTCTCCAAATGTAAAAAAAAGGAACCTGTGACGAGTATTTAGCAACTAAAACATGAAAGCTAACTTACATGAATTCCTCCTGAAGATATAACTAGCTAGCTAACGTTAGCTCAACTAAGCTAACTAACAGTTAACTAGTTATCGAGAGTAAACTTTGCAGGTTTGAGCTTGTTTAAGGGTTTTTGTTTTAGCTTACCACCTTTGTTTTAAACAAACTGCTTATCCGTAAACTACTTTAGGTCATACTGTAAATACCTATCACAAATATTATCTTCAAACAGCCAGAAAATGATTATTAAGCCTGAAATACCTTCAGTGTTCAACTGCGAAGCATTTTGTAAACAGAAACAACTATGCAGTGGGAGACAACTGGGCGCAACCACTTTTCCAAGAAAGGGGGGGGGGGACTGTTTTTGGATAAGCTGCCTTTGGTGTTTGATTGCTTAGTTAGTGTACTGTTTTGTTTACTCATTATATGTCTAAGTATTAATTCAAAATGAATGTATTAAAAATTAAATCTAAGAAGAAATTTGTGCGGCAGTACGACAAGGAAAGCAGGGGTTTACCCCCCTGTGGAATGTAACCGTCCATATATTGTACAACTAAAAGCAACAAACCCCAGCCTCAATGATGAGACTTTTCTCTTTTTCTGTGAATTATCACTTCAGGAATAACACTGTATAAAAATGTTATTTTAATAGATTGAACTACTGAAAGTCAAAGGTGATTTGTAGATAATATGTGTTTGTTGCCATGAGCAGAAATATTTATGAAATATCACTTCAGGAATAATAGATAATTGTATTTTAATATATTGAACTATTGAAGGGTAAGGTCATTTTGTAGTCAATAGATAGATAGATAGATAGATAGATGGTAACTTTATTGATCTCGAGGGAAATTTCCAGCATCACAATTCCATAGTGCAAAAACATGTTAGTAAAAAGGCAGTAAAAAAGTTAGTAGTGCAAAGTACAAAGTACAAAAAAATATACCAGATATAAAAAGGTGATTTGTAGATAATGTGTGTTTGTAGGTAGAAAAATGTGGATGAGACTATAGTTATATATTGAGGAACTCATCATGTGTAGGCCTACATAAGATAGTATCGGGTCCACCTTGACTTAGTAGTCACATTGTATCATATCATATTTGTCTTTATTTTAGTCATTTATGTTTACCTGTTACCATGTTTTTCCACCAATAGGCTTGTTAATTGATGGCGAACCACCCTCCCACTCTGATTAGTATAACACAATATAGGTGTGCAAGCTACTGCTGAATGCTCACAGTGACCCTGATGAAGACCTATGTTGGTCGCAACGTGTTGGTCATTTTAAACAATTATTGCCATGTAAAATAAAGGCATTTTAATTTTGTTCAAACACTACAGTGTGCCTTGGATTATTTTTGAGGGAGACTTGCATTTTGTACTTTTTTCCACCCATGTAATGAGCCCTTCACAAGACTGAATGAGCCCAATACACCTGAAGGATCCAAAGAGCACTTGTATGTGATTACAACAGAGACCCAGCAGCTACTACTCCATTGTCTTCACGTAACCGTCCATATATTTGGCAGTTGACACTGGGGCACCGTGTAGGCAGGGCACCAACGTGAGATTAGCTTCCTTCAAATATGAAATAAAATGAAATAAAGATTTCATTTTATTAAGTAATAATTATTTGCCAACAAATATGATGAACTCAGAAACCTGTTCATGTTTGTATGGAGGTGAAGCAGCCACTAGATGTCAGCATTGGCACAGAGTATTAACATGAAAGGTCAAGTCGCCCTTCCTGTACAAGAATAACATTTAATTTTGATCTCCGAACACAGTATATGGTATTTGGAGTATGCCCTTGTGTTATCAGCATGAACACCGTAAGACAAGGACATTAGTCTACATGATAGGAAACTAATTTACACCACATGTTCCCCTGGATAGGTTATCTGATTAGTTGGACCACCTTGCTGCATGTATTTACATATTAATGAGCAAAATGGCAGGACACTGGGCTCAGCTGCCTCATGTTTATCTCTCTAGGCGAGACCTGCTGTGGGTGTCTTCATCTCAGACGTTCTTTTAGGACTCAATGACATGTCAAGGTGTTTAGCAGGAGTTTTATCCAATGAATCATTGGTTGACCAGTGCCATAGGCTTCAAACCCTCCGGGGTCATGAAGGGAGTTCATAGTTAAAGACGGGAAATTAAAACAGGAGGGGGATGTAAGTGGAGACAAGGGAGCGAGCCAACATTAACTGGAAATGGAGAAAGCGAAAGTAAAAGTGAATTCACTTGTAAACATCTGACAATTTGCCAATGAAATGAAATGGTTTTAACTAATCTGTTTTTGGACATTGAGGCAGCGCTACCCTAGTATGCATTTTTATATTTAGAGCAGCACTTCTTTAGTCATTGCTGGCATATGACTTTCCTTCCTACCAACAACTGTTGCATCAAATGATTCATATGACTGGAGTTGACCTTTGCACCCTTTGCTATGTGCAATAACATCATAACAAGTACAGAGACAGATTACTTAGACCAACATTTGAAGGACAATGCAATACATATTTTAAAGTAGAAAAAACAGATAAAACTGTGAAATATAAATTGAATAACCATACAATTATCATGAATACCTTCACAAAACATTACATGCCATTACAATAGATTCTTGTGTATGGAAAATTACAATTTAAAAAAGATTGTCTCACTTTGCTAAATACGAATTTGAGTGTAGTTTCTTAAAGGCACCTATTTACTTTCTATGTGAAGTGAAAATGACGAGTTTAAAGGATAGATAACTGTATGATACGGATGAAATATTCTCACATTAAAGCTAAATTCAGCTTATATCTCCCTAGTCAACATTTCTCTATAATAAACCTTGGATGCCATATCTGCCTCATATATTTCATGGATCCAGAAAATCAATTACTCATTAATTTTCTTTAGTACAACTACTCGGAAGACATGATTGATTCAATATTTTCTGATCCAGCTGTAGGACAGAGATGTTTGCAAATACTTTATGAACTCTCTTAGAGGACTGAATAAGTCACGGCCTCTTTTGATGTTTCTTTGCAGTGACGCATTATGTTTTGCAAGGTTACTGTGCATGGTGAACTGCGGTTAAGTGCGATGAGAGATCTCACTTTCTTTCCCTTCTGAGTGAATGAAAGTAAAATTCACACCCACTCATTCTCTTCTATCTTCTATCTGCAAGCACATTGTGCAAATATAGTGCAGTACTGCATATAATATAATGGAATATAGTCATACTGCATAAGAACATTTAGATCATATGTCCATTTATTCACCACCTTTTGTGTTGAACAACTACTCATCTAAGTATAGATGTAGTGCATATGCATGCTGTGATGATGTACTCTCTCCAGCAGCAACAACTACAAAGAAAAAACATATCAGATGATCTAATGAAACAGCCTAGCAAAAGCAACTGAAAAGACTTTGTGAATTATCAGAGGTGAAGAAGATATTGCAATGACAGTAAGAACCTTTCAGATGGTATAGCCAAGTGCTTGCAGATGTATTTTTAGACAAAGCAGAAGCAGACAACACATCGAAGATGACATGCTATAGCTCAGGATGCAAACATCAATATATCAAAAAGTAAAACACACACACACAAAAAAAAATCTTTTAAGATATCCACAGTCCATTGTGGACTAGCATTTAGTATTTTATTATTTTATTTTAACAGGTAACAGGTAAACAGGCCTACATCACATAATCAGATTCACTGTGATTACCTCTCCATTGTTGAATTTCTTTAACTTTGAATATTAAATGTTAATTTTAAAGTGACAAAATTATTCAGATAGTTATGTTTTTGTCATATCAACTAAATATTTACTGTCATCATACAAGAGGTATTTGGATAAAGATAGTTACTCTAAGAAAAGTAGGCCAAATGGACATGTTGCATTTCCTGATTCTCAGCAAATAGTTTTATTTTTTTACATTATAATATATTATATAATATTATATTATATTATATTATATTTCATTATATTATATTATATTATATTACATTATATTATATTATATTATATTATATTATATTATAAAATATTTCATTATATTATATTATATTATATTTCACTTTTTTAATATTCCTTTATTACAACTTGACATCTCAGCCATTCTGCAGATCATCACACAATATAAGTATATATTTCTATAGGGAAATTCTCATACAGCATACCAAATGCAATTTTTAGTGTCTAGTCAAGACATTTGCAGTGTTTATTGTTCTGAATTTTGGTGTCTTGACTAGATACTAAAAAAATTGCATTTGGTATGGTGTATATGTCATTATAGAGAATTTCCCTATGGAAATGTACTGTTATATTGTAATATATATTGTAATATATTGTGAAGTGCAATATAATATGATATAATATAATAAAAGAAATCGACAAAATAAGAAAAATACATTTGCAGTGTTTATTGTTCTGATTATTTTGTTGTATTTTTTTGTATTTCTTATTTTGTCAATTTCTTTTATTATATTATATTATATTATATTATATTACATTCCACTTTTTTAATATTCCATTATTACAGCTTGACATCTCAGCCATTCTGCAGATCATCAAACATTATTACTGTACATTTCTATAGGGAAATTCTCATACACCATACCAAATGCAATTTTTTAGTATCTAGTCAAAACATTTTTGCAGTGTTTTTTGTTCTGAATTTTTGGTGTATTTTTCTTATTTTGACGATTTATTACATTATATTATATTATATTACATTATATTCTATTCTATTCTATTATATTATAATATATTATATTATATTATTACAGCTTGACATCTCAGCCATTCTGCAGATCATCACACAATATAACTCTCTATAAGATAGATAGATAGATAGATAGATAGATAGATAGATAGATAGATAGATAGATAGATAGATAGATAGATAGACAGTAACTTTATTGATCCCGAGGGAAATTCAAGTTTCCAGCATCACAGTTCCATAGTGCAAAACATGTTAGTAAAAAGGCAGTAAAAAGGTTAGTAGTGCAAAGTACAAAGTACAAAAGAATATACCAGATATAAAAATACAAGAAGATGAAGAAAACTGTTGAAACTGAATATAGTGCAGGGTAACAGCTGAGATAGTGCAGAAGACACATACACCATACCAAATGCAATGTTTTACTATCTAGTCAAGACATTTTCCAGTGTTTATTGTTCTGGATTTTTAGTGTATTTTTCTTATTTTGTCCATTTCTTTTGTCTCTGTGCTGTGCTTTTATTTTGAAGTCGGAGTCGCCCTGTGACAGATTTAGGCACCGCCCTTTTTCACCGAGGTAGCCATGGAGACCGCGCGAGAGCCAGCGAGCGAGGCAGCTGGTAGAGTTGAGTTGTGTTTCCGCTCACTCACCTAGAAGAAGCCGAGGAGGACAAGGAACAAACGGATCACTTTACTGACGGAACTACACGACGAAAACATCACCTTTTTTACTATTATTTTTTACCACATTCTAGTTTGGAGTTATCGCTATTGTTTTACCATCTTTAATGCCTCAATTGTGAAGCAGAGAGAGGAGAGAGAGGACTCCACCGCTGGTAACCTTTACGTTGGTGAGTCTGCTCTTGTTGTTTTTCGCAAGCTAAGCACACATAAGGCCACTACTAGAGCTCTTCTCTTTCTCTTTTCCTCCTTGTTATATTCGTTTTTTATATTATTAAAAACAGCCGAACATGTTTACAAAGCTACAGCAACATTTACTGATTAGTCAAGGTGAATAATGAGTTGTCAATTTAGTGTTTTATCAACTAACTAGCTTCAACCGTCAAGTGTTGTTAATTAAGCTAGCCGCTAGGAACTCTGGGATACAAAGAATATAATATAATAGAAATAAAACAGGTAAAGTAGATGTAATAAATAAATAGAAACAGAAGTGTTACACTAGAAGTATAAAATATAAAAAAAATAGATGTAATGTAAACAGAGGTAATTGCACTTGTAAAATAGGTTGGGTAGATGTAATAAATAAAATGTAAACAAAGGGAGGTGTATATTGCATTAAGGATATATTGCACCGACAAATGTATTTCACATTCAGTGTATTAATATATGTCTGACATATATGTCAGTAAAGTTGTTATCATATAACACACCCTTTGCTTGACAAAGTTTTAAATAATAATTAATATGCTGCTAAAGACATGTAAATCTAGAGGACAGATGGTCATTTTGTAATGGGTTATGTATGCATAATTGTGATGTGTGTTGTTTTTTGTCTGATGGGTCTTACTTGTCTGTCTGTTTATGGTAACAGTGTGTCTATTGTATGTGTACTTTTTCCTCAAACTGAGCTGCCTATGGATGCAAAATTAATTTCAGTGCAAACTGACAATAAAGTTGTACCGTATCGTATCGTAAAGTGCTTAGAAAATACAATAAAACAGTTGGCTACAGTAGCTAGTTAGTACAGTCAATTCAATTCAATTCAATTCGCTTTATTGGCATGACTGTCAGGTGAACAATATTGCCACAAAGCGTCAATAATAAATACAAATTTAAAAAAAGAACAAAATAAAAACAAATAAAAAGTAAAGTAAATAAAAGGCAGAGTGTGAGTTACATCTATTATGTGTTGTTGTGGTTGTCTCTTAGGCTGTGACATGCACTGACATTAACACTGACTAAAGTCTCTAACAGTAAACAGCTGTAACGTTACAGTATTGTAAACACAACAATTATTGTACACAGAGTACAGTTAATACACGTTGTAGCACAATATCTAGATTATTTATGGTGTTTTTTAACATGAGACTAGCTGAGACAAAAGTTCTAACAATTGTATTGTATAGCTACTTTTGTTAGAATTGGTTTGTCTTTGTTTTTGTCCTGGGTGTGTGTGTGTGTGTGTGTGTGTGTGTGTAGTGCTGGCAGCCCACCACACTCTTTGTTTAAATAGCTCGCAGTACAGTTGCACGTGTCGAAGCGTGTGACTCTGCTTTAGAGCTGCCATGAAGCCAGTTAAGACAGACCACGTTTCGTACAGTTACAGAGATGTATTATTATTGAGTTATTAAGGGTTCCGTCTTGCTCAGATATTGCTAGCAGTGTAATTTCCCCACTTCCTCCCTCTGAGAGTTTGAGCCATAACTTGTTTAGCTGGGCAGGGTGAGATATGACATTTAAACCACAGCAAAGTGCAGGGAAGTCCAAAGGTTAGCTGTTGTTTATCATCGTAATGGAGAACAAGGATGAAATATACACTTTTAAATGACCTATGAAGTAGAGCAAGAATTTGGTGATATGATACCCATCATAATACAGGTGTAACGATTCAATATATTACGATTTTTAAAAAAATGTAATTTTAGGAAAACTAGGGCTGTGTATTTGCAAGAATCTGGCGATGCAATACGATATAGGGGTTACGATTCAATAAATTGCGATACTGTAAGCAAAGCGATATATTGCGATTTCTTTTAACCTAAATTTAGGAAAACTGTCATAGTAAAAAGATCACCAACATATGCATACAATCTGAGTTAAAAAAAAAGTTTACTTTTTCATGCAATCTGAACAGTGGGACCTACATTTGCCTTCATCACAGTCTCTGTAACATCAAACACCATAGCACTACTATGAGAGGGCACATCTCTTTACAAATGAAATAAAGTATTGACGTAGTCAATCTTTTCCAAGCTTTTTGTAAATATTCCTTAATATAATCTGCCACAGTGGTATCAGCCAACATTTACCTTGTATTTGACAGGTGCTGATTTAATTCCCTGCCCACAAGTATAAAACCCACTTTCAGTGAACATTGTCCTGTTAGTGGGCGACTTTGTCGAGCAGGACTGTGATGAAAGATCAAATATAAAAACTGACCAAGCAGTATGTTGTTTGCACTTAGTCATTGCTCCACTTTGTCCCTAGAAATTCCGCCAATAAGATTTTTGTTGGCAACTGTCATTTTATGTGTGTTTGCGTGCCTGCTTCCATTATTTCCTGGTATTTTATTATGTTTTTATCATTCTAAGTGATCAACAATACCCAGTGTTTGTGTATATATTTTCTACTTTTAATGACTTGATTCAGACCTAAAGATGTTTTTCACCCGCAGAACTTAAGTGTCACAATCCCTCATTTGACTCCCATTGTTCGATTCGACTTGTTTTGTTCTTACACATTGTACACACTCTGGCTCTCTAGCAGATATACAATAGGCAGCTTTAATGGTTCTCAATTTAAAACCCATTGTGTGACTGCAGTGAGATTTTTTCTTACAACTCCCAGTCCAGCATTCAGAGGCTTTTTTTTCTGTTTGACAACATAGCTTAGAGAAAACATCTTGTGAGTACAGATAAGAACACTGTGTTTGGCTTCAATCCCATTCTCGGCTTTCCCCACCTTTCACCACTGTCAACATAACATATGACAGTGTTTCTCTTGTTTCATCTTACTTCTCTCCTCCATTTTTCAGTCTGTTTCTGTCCCCCTCCTTGCGGCAGAGCAGGGGGATGCTCGGGCGCTGTGGGGCTTAACACTACATAATGCTTCATAACAAAGGGTCCTTTCTGTGCTGCCATGCAGAGCCCCGTCTCTGGGCTCCCTCCACAGGCCCAGGCGGGCTCTACCAGCAGCAGCAGCAGCAGTAGCATTGGGGCCTATCGGGTGGAAATCTCCTCCCGGCTGTTTCTTTGGCACACTGAGTGCTCTCTGTTCCCGGACACATGCCTGCGCTGCTGCTCTCCTTGGCTCCCTTTGCATTCCAGGAGCCTCGGGCAGCTGAAAAACTGCAGTAGCAGCCTGCTGGCTGGCTGCTCGTCTCACTGGTGTCTGAAGTGGAGAGTTGCGTAGTTTTTTCCCCAAGTGGAGGACTAAACAGACAAAGTATTTATGCTGTGAAAACCTCCAATTTCTTAATGAAATGGGCCGAAACATGGCTGCCTACACAACTGAGAAATAGCCTTGCTATTTTTAGTAATGTCGTTTAGGCCTGCAACTAATGATTATTTACATTATTGATGATTTTTTAAGTAGGTAACATCTTAAATTTGCTTTTTTATGTGACTAACAGTTCGAAACCCAAAGATACTCAGTTTACAATTATATCCAATCCACTGTCCTGTCCTGTTCCTTGTATGAAACAAGGAAGTTGCCTTGTTCTTCTGTATGAAGCCAGTAAGTGTTTGCCTTTCTTGCGAAATCTGTGATTATGAGCTGACATGTTTCGTGTCATTACATGTTTTATCAAATATGTTAAAGAGGAACTATTATGCTTATTTTCAGGTTCATACTTGTATTTTGGGTTCCTACTAGAACATGCTTCAATGTTCAAAAAACGCTTTATTTTTCTCATACCGGCTGTGCTGCAGCAACTCTTTTCACCCTCTGTCTTATGGCCCAGACACACCAACCCGACATCAAAGAACTTGCGGCGACGAAGGCGGACCTTTGAGTCGCCTCACATCGCCTTTGTCTTAGCCAAAAAGTTGCACTCGAACACAACGGAAAGACTACAGCCGACGGCCAACTACCACGTACGTTCTGCGCCTGCGTGAGATGGAATAACTAGCTTTGTTTGCTTTTCTTTGCTTGGTGACATCACCACATTACGGAGGAAAAGGCGGGACTTCAATCAAGGCGTTTCAGGCAGTTCGGGAGCAGTGTTTCTGTTGGAGAGAGTAACTCCCTTTGGCGTAGACTTTGTAACTTTGCAGACTTTTTACATGCACAAAAAACTACATAACACTAAAGAAAAGGGTAAAAAGCATAATAGGTCCTCTTTAAGTCAGTCTAGATAATTTTTTTCTTTCTTTGTGTATTTGAAATACTTTCAGTAGCTTCTGTTGGTGCTTCCCGTTTGATAAGATATATATCATATTCTGTCACCGATCTTGTTACAGTGACACTAATATAACTGCGAGTAGTCATACTGCAATAACGGCTTGAATGTCAGCCATTAAGAATGACATTGCAATGATACTGATAGCTATTTAAACACACGCAGTTTGACTATACATACATCAATGGCACTACAGGCCTGAAAGCCGATGTTACCTGGCTACATGCAGCTGCCGGCAGGAAGTGTTTGTTTACGTGGTTTGACACCAAATTTTGTTCCAGGAAACACAAACTGAATCTCTTGGAAGTTTTAAAATAGCGGCTCGTTCTTTAATGTGATCCGTCAAGCTCGACATCTTTGGCAGCGTCTGACAAGAAACCCACACAGTTAGAAAGTTGACATCCAAACTTGAAGTATTTTTGTGCTTTCTTTTGCTGTCAAACTGCCTGCTGTGTTATTAATCAATTAAATACATGAGCATACAGTCGGCGCATTAAAAGATCTTTCCGTTTTCAGGCTCCGAGCTATCTTGTTCCAGCTAATTGGAACGCTGTGTTTCGTGGGATACCTTAGCGCAGATTTAATGACTTTGTCCTTTTTCTCAGACGCTCTTGTGTGGAAGCAATTGAGTTAATTCTGCTTAAGTTTTCACTTTGCCAGTCAATACTCTGCCCTCAGTTCTCTCAGGAGGTCAGCACTGCATTAGAAATGCCATCCCAAGTGGTTATTTACATTCCAACGAGTGAACAAAACATATTTGTTTTGGGACTTTTGTTTGTCCTTGATATTTATAAGACATTCATCTGGTAAAAGCATCATGTGAGTTACCGTAGGGCCTCTCTGTAACCCAGCAGCGCTCTGATCCCAACATGGACAAATGAGAAAGTGTCTATGGATCAAATGGCTGGCACAGAGCCCCCTGCATGTGTTTTTGACTGCCTGCCCTTTGGCTCAACGCGGCACCCAAACTGTCCTGCCAAATCCGGCTTACGTCACTCTCTCCCAGTGGCATGCACCACATGCAGGTATATACCTCTCCATCCTAGGGACATCAGAAAGGTGGCAGGCAGTAGGGGGTCCTGCTGTTTGTGTTGGAAAATCGTTTGGAAAGAAATATCTTGATCTTTTGGTCAAATAAAATGTAACCTAGAGCAGGAAAAACAACCATGAATGTGTGTGTTTACAGCTACTTCTCTCGTCGCTGTAGTTCCAGGTCGTTCATGGCAGTGCCAGTGGCCACGCAGCAGATCTGCAATCAAATTCACGGCTCTCTCTAAGTGCAGCCATGCCATTACTGTAGCCATTAGCTCAGCAGCCTTGTGTAGCTGTAATGGGCCCTCTGCCCTCTCTTGAGGATATGCTGCCTGCCAGCATTAAGCTAGTTCTCCCACAAAAACGCAACTACTGCTACTTCATCCCAATCTCTCTGTAGCAACAACACTATGTGCACCTGCGTCTCATTTGTGTAATGATGGTGTTTGTTTCGTTGTATCCCCCCAATCAACCGACAATTGCTTTTAGGAAGTTTTTTAAGTTGGTATCATGGAGAGATTTGTGCTGTCTGTGTTTTCTGATTTAAAGATAAAACTCTTAATCTCCTCCTCGCTTTTCTCGGCTGTCGTCCAGCTGTTTTGGGAACACAGTGTTTGATTTGACATTTACATTTTTTTGTTTTTTGCAGACACATACAACAACTTTTAGTAGATAAAAACTTAAACAACATTTTGTCAGTCAGTAATAAGCGGGGCAAGGAACCAAACAGAAGCTTGTTAAGCTGATATTGGCAAAAAAACATACTTTACAGCTTATATAGTATGTTGACCATATGAGCAGCTAAAGAGTACAGGACATATTTAAGAAAGTAGCACCTGATTAAGTTATCTTTCCATAAATGATCTGTCAAACTCTATTGCTTATAACAATGTGCAGCATATGGCAGCATAGCATCACAGCAGGTATGGCATCTGTTTATCATTCAACTGTAAAGTGCTGCACCTTCTTTGTCAAAACGCTTTAATAAATACATTAGATGAATCCCTGCTACAAAAGGTTTTGTTTATATACGTTTATTAGGGCTGTCAATCGATTAAGATATTTAATCGCGATTAACCACGATTGTCCATAGTTAATCGCAGATTAATTGCAGCCCTGACATTTCTAAATGCATAAACAAACTAATATTGACCAAATACCAAAAAGTTTTGTTGATAGGCAGCATTGCCCAATACACGAGTGAGTCCTAAACTTATTGAAGTTTTACTCATTTAATGATGAAGCTACAGTAAAATGCAGCTCCTCTCCTACCCATTAGGATTTTTTTTTTGCAAAAGTTGCACTTGTAATCACTGTTTTGGTTTGCGCTGACTCTCTCTCTCTCACACTTTTAGCCTCTCTCCCCTCTAATGCTCCCACCTCATCAGCAGCACGGATCTGTTTCCCCGTTACATCATCTACAGCGGAGTGTAATGGCTGCTTTATTTAGTTAGATCTTGTGGTGGAGCCAAAAGTGGGGATCGAGGGGAGATCAGAGGAACTCTCCTGCTGCTGCTGATGGTTTTCAAAAAAGGGAGCGCTGGAAATTGCTGTCTGTCTGCCTGTGGGTGGTTTAAATAGCAGGCTGCCGTTTAAGGAACTAAAGTATGAGAAGAGGAAATACACGTAGAGTCATTCATGCCTTCGTTATTACCAGGAAACCAACTGACACTTGATGACGTGCAGAAGGCCCTTTCTCCTTCCCTTATATCTCTCTCACTGTGTTCCCTTCTGTCGCTCTGTGTTGCTTTTGGTTACATAATCCTCGCTGAATGTTGATAGTAATCCTCCCTCCCCCCCTTCCTCTCTATGTGGCCTGGACAGGTTAAGCCGTAGAGGACTCTCGCTGGTCGCCGGAGGAAAAGATGTGCGATGGAATGGTAGCGTTTCAGACGAGAGCCCCGTCCTCCTCTTCCTCTTCCTCCACCTCCTCCTCCTCTCTAGCCCACAGGCTGGCTGCCTCCGCGCTTCTCCTCCTCTTCACCCTGCTCCCTCATGGTCACGCATCAGGTAAGACACAAACACACACATTTTTTTTTCTCTCTCCGCTCCCACATGATACACATCGACTAAACCGCCATCTTCGCCCGTCTCTTGTGAATTGATTGAGGTTATTTTCCCCTCCGTCTTGCAGGTCAGTTAGATTAAATTGGCTTCCTTTTACCCTTGGGTCGGTCAGGTTGCTCTGCCTCCGAAAGCAGCGGCTGAGAACTCAATCCCACCCACTCTGCGAATCCATTCACTGCCCTAATGAGTCGCAACAGTTTTCCTCCGCTATCGAGTGAAACGGAGAGATGATGCTGTCTGCGGTCACATTGCTGTCATAAGGTTTTAATCAGCCGTGACATTTAGCGTCCTCTGGGGGCTTTTAGCACGGCTAGCGAGCTCTGGTTATCGCCCCACAACAACCTTCAGATCAGGTTTTGATCTTAGATTATTATCTTTCATTGTGTGGTATTCAAATTGATTTGATTGTTGCCTAGTGGAGGGACATTTAGTTCACGCTTGCAAGTGGCATCAGCCACCACAGCACATATAGAGTAGGATTGGGAAATAAATTCGATTCACCTATGTATCGCAATTATTTTTTTTTACGATTTTGAAATCAATTTTTTAATGCCAGAAACGATATATTTGCTTCATTCGAATTTATGCGGAGGTAGGTGTTGTATTTTGAGTAACGTGACGTCATATCCGTGCCGTATCCTTCAATCAAAACAAGCAGTAGCTCGCCGGCCGTAGCAAGCAGAAACTGGCAGATATGACAGAGCAGAAAGCGGCGGGGGGTCAGCATGGATACGACCTGCACCCTCGCATTTTAAATCCAATGTGGTAAACACTACACATCCAATAAAGTATGGAAACACTTTGGATTTCACAGTTGACAGGAAAAGCAGAGCTAGGCATCACGGCTAAAGCTGCATGCTAACTCATGGACAGGTAACGTTATCGTATTGCGGTAACGTGCAGTCAAGCCAGCCGTCACTCTCATCTCCGCGGTCAAATCGGCTGACGCTACAACTGTAGAGCACCAATATACTGACATTTATGTTAAATGCATTTGTATATAAAGAGAACGGAGCTGACGGGAGAGCTAGCGACGGACTTGGCGAAGTTAGCGGAAGTATACACGTGTGACTACGTCCGGTTTTCAAAATAAGGTGTTTTCAAAAGGAACTATATACAAAATACATACATGGAAATAAGAGTGATTGGATTATATTCACCAGAAGTATAAAACATTACATGTCCCTTCATAAATTAAAAAGAAAATACCACTAATTTGTGACGGAAATGTCTTTATTCTTTGATTTTTGGGTTGCTGGAAAAAAAATAAATAAATAATTCCTGACAATTACAATTACTGATATATTTGACTTCAGGACATCTCTGACTACTTACATGCTGAAAATCAAACATTTTTACTGTATTAATTCAGATATTTTCCAAAGTAAAAGTCCCTAGAAGTGTATGATTTAACTTTTTCGCATGGTCTAGTGTTAAAAAATCTAATCGCAGTACTTAAAAATTGCAGCGAATCTGCACCCAAGTATCGTGATAGTATCAAATCAGGAGATAGGTGTATCGTCCCAGCCCTACTTTAGAGCTTGTGTCCTTCTTGTTTCTTCTGTTAATGGCATGTACTCGCTGAACTCCGCCACTTGTGCCAGCTTTCCTTTCACTTCAGCGGTCCAATGTTCCAGTCCCCCTCCCCCCCACACAAACACACACACATGCCTGCACACACACACACACACACTCTCTCCCCTCACATAGCCAGCTTGTGAAACGTGCCAGATGTCCTTGCCACAGAGAGGAGGCCGACTGTGTGTGTGTGTGATAAATGTGTGTGTGAGGGGTGGATGTTTTTAAAGCCTTAATTGATTTACTTTCTTTAAATAAATGAATCAAGTGTGTGAGAAACAGCAACAGAAGGAATAGAGGGAAAGAGATGTGGTGGATGGGCAGGGGGAGGGCACCGCTGATCCCTAGTGTATCGTCTCTCTCTCTCTTATGTCTTATGTAATACACATGATTCATGTGGAGCCCGGAGGGGCTGGTATCACGCTCACGTTCTGCATCCAACACACTGCCTACCAATACCGAGGAGATGTGTCCTCAAATCCCCAGCCCACATGCTCTGTGTACTGTATTTGTGTGCTTTCTGTGTGTGCTCCACATACTCCGGTTATTTGTGGATGTCATACATATAACAGACGGTATAAGATCCTAAGACAGACCCTGTGTTCGTGACAGCTGGTGCGTTACATAGGGGCAAATGTGCGCCCTAGAATTTCTTTCCAGTACCCATGATGCACCTGTGCCTTTAAGACTGTCAGTCAACTGATGGAAAAGGACAGGTAGTTCTCTGGACTCCACCACTAGGACTATTTCCACTGGCTACTAGAACGACTATCTCATTTGATTCTTTCGGGGCCGTTCACATGCCGCATCTAAAATGCATGGAAAATGCGAGCTACGCTACTTTTTTTTGTTTCCATTGTCCTTGGGAGGTTGCAGTTCTGGCGCGCCCGTCGTTTCTTAACAAATATAACCTGCGATGACGATGACGATGATGATGACGGTGAAGTTGCGGTAATTTAGCAGGAAGCCTCACTGACTAAACTAAACTCAGTCAAAAAAAAGATAAATGGATTTCCAGCACTGTAAATCCTTCACAGTATCATAGTTTACTGCTCGATGTGTCAGTCTGGCTGACCTTTCAACTGGATATTGTGGTGGTATAAAGCAAGTAAAATAGTCCGTGGGACTGATCATAAAGCTCTGGCTAGCCCTGCACTAAAATAATTAACTTGTTCCTTGTCACCTGACATGCAGTGTGCGATGCAGCGTTCCAAAAGTTTAACTATTTTTATCTCGTGATGACGTGGCTCTTGCGTTTGGGTGTGCCTGCCGCGCATCTACACTGACGACAATGGATTTGAGCGCACGAAAGATGTGGCATGTGTACGGCACCTGCAGGAATCTGTGTGAACACACCTGATCAAACTAACCCTTTACGTAGTCACATAGTTTCTTTTGTTTTCATATTGACTCTGCTGTTATTTACGTTGTAATTAACCTAGTTTTATAACGGGTCACGGAACATTCTATACGGTGCTTTGAGTGAGCTGACAACAATACAAAGGTTATTTTAGGTGTTGTCGTAGCTGTGTATTTGAAGCACGACTACTTCCTTATAGTGTACAAGCCAGTATTCAGGCTGACACAGTTCAAGAGGTATGGCTCTTCAAAATGGTGTATAGCACTTTATATTTGCTCTCCTGCGTCAAATGAATATAAGCTCAAATATATAAAAGACCTATATTGAAATAAACTTCCTTTCTAACCTGTTACTGATGATTGAGTGCAGAGTTTCAGATTTCTGATGAGAGCATTTTCAATTCAGGCACTGAAGTATGAACTTAAAGCTTCTGAACACCCACTCAGGTGTATTCAGTTATTCTGGCTGATTAGACCTCTGCTCAGGTTGATGGTGGGTCGGAGTCACAAATCTTCATCTACCAATAAGAATGGTAAAGGTGTAATTAGTCCCACCCTAACCGGTTCAACAAAGCTAACAGGAGATTCAGGAAAATGTCACTCAATTAGTCTAAAGAGAAGAGGTCTAATCACCCAGATTAACTGAGAACACCTATGTGGGTGTTCAGAGGCTTTAAATATTTAATCACACATCACAAGCCACTCATATTGAGAAATGAAAGATTTAGAGTCGTTGCTCCTTGATAACAGAAGTAACAAAGTATGTCTTTGATCACGGTCCTGATTAGGGCTGCGCAATTAATCAAAATTTTATCTAAATATGGCCTACTGCAATTTTCAAATCGCAGGAGGTGCAATATTAAAGGCAAAATGTGTGTCAAAAAATCCCATTTTAAATGAAATATTGTGGTGCTTCAGAGATGTCCTGACCTGAACATCATATTCTGCAGACTTAAGAAAACATCTTTGTTTCACACCATAATCGTTTTACTATGTTTTTCCAATGAAAATGAGAATATTATGTAAAAATTATAATTCCCTCTAATATCGCAAATCATATCGCAATTGCAATATCAGTCAGAAATAATCGCAATTAGATATTTTTTCAAAATCGTGCAACCCCTGTCCTGATCACAAGAGAAAATATGTCACTTTAATGCTTATTGGTTGTCATCATTGCAGTAGAAAACAGAGGACAAAGCCAAGAAAAGGGAATATAAATCAGAGAAGCATAAATGGCGTGTATGAAAACATA
Source organism: Sebastiscus tertius (assembly GCA_916701665.1). Lineage (NCBI taxonomy): Eukaryota > Metazoa > Chordata > Actinopteri > Perciformes > Sebastidae > Sebastiscus > Sebastiscus tertius. The sequence continues at coordinate 21,705 of CAKAOH010019756.1, read as the reverse complement.
AAAAAGACATAACAGCAATCTCAATACTAAAACAACCATTGCAGCATTTACAGCATGGAAGTATCTATAATTAGAAATATTACCATAAAGGTGAGACGCTCATTTTGAAGCTTTAAAGTCATCATGTTATTAGTTCCCTCCCTCTCCTGCACAGCATACATAATGCACACAGGTAATCCCTTGACGTGTTCCAGGGATGGAGATTGCTCTGGAAATTTTTCATGAATATGAAATTTCATCACTGCTGACAGGCTTATTCCAGACTCTTACAAATAGCAGTGTGCGGTATGAATAGAAATGGATACTTAGAAAATATACTGTGCAGCATTTGCATACTAGAGAACAAGCTCTAAACACCAGAGACGGCGCAGACGGAGAGGCATCAAACTTCTATTTGTGGTCTTTACGGAAATTTGACCTTTAAGTGGTGGGAAATAAGATGGAGAGACGGGATGATAGACAGTAAAGGTTGAGGTCTCTTTAACAAAGAAAGGAAAAGCTTTGAGCTTCTGCATTGGTGGCTTCATGTTCTCAGTATAAAGGCCAAGACAACAATTTGTTGTACCTGTTAATACGCTCTGTTAGGAAGCAGTCACAAAGCCTTTTGGGGCCGTGGTATTTTTAGCACCAATCACAGTCCGAGCCGTGTCTTTTTTATCTGTTGTTCTCGTTGTAAACAAGATTACCAGCAGGGTATCTGCTGAGCTAATGTAAATGGCTGCCTCAAATTTGTGTTTGTGATTACTGCGTACGATTTGTGTTAATGATTCTTCCAAAAGTAGCTTCATGCTAAACAAAACATCCTCTGCATTCACGCAGGGTGCCAGCAAACACTGTTTTGTGTATGCACAAGATAAATGGCATCAGTCTGGAGGATTTTCAGAGCACAGTGCAAATATTGCTTGTTTCATGTCTCTTCTGAGTCTATCTGACATCCCACTAATGTTGGCTGCATGGAGCTTAGCTCCTAATATGGTGTCAATTCCTTACAGTGAGCCTTTGTGGTTTGTTTCAGAGGAAGTGGACCCAGACAGTGAGTAATAATAAAGATGGGAACTCGGAGCGCCAAAGGGTCTATTCGCATGGATCACATGCCGTGTTTTCTACTCTAACAGTGTTATATGTCAGGAGGCGAAAGGACTCGGACCATCCTTGTGGGTCCACTTAAAGAGATAAACCTCTAAAAAGCCATTGTGTTCTGAAGTTGAGTTAGAGCTGGACAGGAAAAGTGCCGGCGAGGACCAGAAGTCTCCCACAAACAAGCCTGCTGTGTGCTCCGTGTGCTGGTGACGTTTATGCATGTTCATGTGTGAGAACGGGAAATGGCTTTCCCCCGGCCTGGGAGAAAAGTGGAGTCATAGGGTAAAGTCAAGAGCAGGGGGAGGAGAGCGAAGAGACGGAGCAGAGAGCCGCCTTTCTTATCTCCTCTGGGATTTGTGTTTGTTTTTTTGATTGTTGGCTCGAGTTGAATACATTTTTCTCCACCTGATGAAGGCCTTTTGTTTTGGCAGGTCTTGCATCACCGTGTACTAGGATATGAGGATGTTTTCTCGAAAGTCAAGGAAAAAGACTCGACAACTCCCTTTTTCTTTTTAATAACAGAGTAGACTCCAGTGGCTAGCATAGCGTCATGGCTCTGACCGCAGAGGAAAATATCTGAATGAGCCTTGCCCTGCTTCAAGCGTCTTCTAACAGCTGTAGTCTTTGAAACTTGTTGCTTTTTGTAGCCAAACAAAACGGTATGTGTGTAACAAAAGCCACAGTGTTTGAGTGTGCCTCCCAGAAAGTTTGCTAGATAGGCTGGGTATACAAACATTGCAGCCCGAGGGGGGGAAACAATGGGTCCTGTGCAATTAACGGTTGAGAATAGTCCCCTGAAGTCCTGTTAGCGCGCCGGTTTGCAGGCAAGCTGGAGTAAAGCAATACGTCGCTGGCTACCGGCTCTGAAATGTGAGAACAAAGGGGGCTTTTAGGGGGGTGTTGGAAGCCACAGGCCAAACCTCAGCAAGCTGCAGCTCCACTAGATCACCACTCTGCAATTAGGCCCGCTAACTCACTCTGTGTATGTGTGACTGGCTATATTGAGCACCGCACAGCCACTTCTCTATGATGTCTCTGTTCTTCTGTCTCACTGTCTCTCTTTAAGGCTCCAGCCATTAGCCAGGTGAGACCAGAGAGCCCATTAGCAGCGGTCCGGTCGAATCCATCAGCCTTTCTCTTTCATTACCTGTGTGTTTATCACTTGAGCCATCACTCTCTGCTCTCACCCCGTGTCATTTAGCTGCTCTCCCACCCAATCAGGCCCTAAAGGGAAACTTTAAACGCCTTGCCACACAAAGAAATACTCCATGGAAACAGACACTGCAGTGCGGACCGTTTCATTCACTTTTAACAGTTGACCAGGTGGTTCAATTACTTGGAGAAGATCACAGATGGGCAGGATTAGCGTTAGCTACACAGCGCTGCCGCTTCACCTGCTAACGTCAGTGTTTTCTACTCCCTGATGCTTGGTCGTTGTTCTATTAGCTCTTCGGTTGATTTAACTGCATACCTTTCAAAATTAAGTTAAATAATAATCCAAATCATTAAAAAATAACAATTTCTTTTAGTATTCTTCACAGAAATGAATGAAATGCTGCGATATATGCCAACTGTATATTTCCACGATCCCTAATGGGGGTTGGGACCCCCAGGTTGAGAACCAGTGTGCTGTGCTTATCATAAGATGTGATTTTCATCTTTTGACTCCCATTTTATTAGATTTTTAATGTTTGGGGTGTCTGCGTTTCACATTATTCTCCTACTGCAGATATTCCTGCTTGCAGTTAGTTTCGTGTGCTGACCACCACCTTGTTATTTCTCCACTGGTGACAGTTGCTGTATTGTAAAGGTTAATGAATGTCAAAGCAGGAAGTGGTGGCACTGGCAGCACCAGGCGTACCAACGGTCCAATCTGATAACATACAAATCGAGATATACTATATGGCGCATTATAACGAAACTCTTCCTGGTTATTTGTCATGTTAATACAGTGGGTGTAATGTTAAAACCTGTGCAGTTACTATTATTAAAAACACCATGTTACTTCGTTCAAAGCTTTGTTTTTAGGCCCCTCTCCAGAACTTGAGGATTATTCTGAAGCGACATTAAGGCTGCCGGGGAGAGGAGAGGCAGTTTGTAAATTGTTTTCCAGTGAAATGTGTGTGGTTGTCTGAAGCAGCAGGCAGTCATAATGATTTCCAAAGGGCCTCATCTGAGGGACCAGCCTGCTGAGTAGAGGACATCTCTGACTAATGAGCTGCTAAATATATCCCCCAGCCTCTCCTGTCTTCTGTTGCTTCTGCTTCTGTTCTTTCATTCACTCTCTTTCTTTAGTGTTTTCTTTGCTTTCGTTCTGTTTTCAACCATCTTTGTTCTTTCTATTTTTTGTTTTTGCATTGTCATGTAGTCTCCTTAAAATCTCACCAAAGACATATTCATGTTAATGTCTTTTTTTTTTGTTTTGAACCCTAAACTTCTGTCTCCCATTTTCTTCCATCGGTCTTGTCTTTTCCCCTTTCCTCTTTGATGTGTGTTTTTCAGGCCCACTGAATCAGTGTGGGCTGATTTTTCGTTACACCGTTAGTCAACAGCCGCATCCTGTTCAGACAAGTTCATCAGCTCACACATAAGGCACCGAGCATCCTACACACATGCTGAATCTGCCAATGGTTGAGACATCCACGCTGTGTCAGACTGTGAGCAACCGTGTCGTGATGCGGGTACAGCTTGAATGGTTTTCTATATACAACCATAACAGAAGGACACATGGTGATGTCTTGATGACAAGTTGAAGGCTTGAGGTTTGTTCATCTAACCAGTTTTCTGTGGTTTTCACCATTTTAAACTGTAAACTGACAAAAAGCAGAGAAAGATGTCCATATCTTGCTTATAGACCAAAGAGGTAGCAGTTGTTCGCTAACCTTGGTGGCAAATAATGCTGCACTTACAGTATCTGCTTCACAATAAAGCTTCCAAGCGGTTTCTACTTTTAATGTGAAGCAGCAGTAAATGTTTGGCTTGCATTAGCACCATCTTAAAAGTGCAATTACAACACAAAGCCGCAGAAATTCTTAGGTTAGACAGCAGCAACTAAAGTACTGACAGCTGGATATAACAAGACTTTTAGTTCTTATTTTAAACAGTGGTTTCTCTTTAGTCGCCTGCAACTGCATGATCATCAGTTCAGCACAACAACAGGTCAGTCAAGGCTGCAACTGTCATGTTTGGACCATAGACTGTGTATAAGAAGTGGACGTAGTCACTGTGATGTCACCCATTGGTTTGTGGACTGCCATTTCGAAGCCTCGAGGTCGGCATTTTGCCCGTCACCAGCTTGGTTTTTAGCTGTTGCCATCGATTGAGACCATAAACTCATGTTTACATGTTTAGGTAATAAATCAAGTGAGAAGTAGGCTCATTTTCTCATAGACTTCTGTACAATCAGACTTCTTTTTGCAGCCAGAGGAGTCGCCTCCTGCTGGCTGTTAGAAAGAATTAAGGCACTTCTGCATTGGCTTCACTTTTCAGACCCGGAGGTTGCCAACTGGTTTGGACTGTAGTGTCGCCAGTCAGCTTGGTTATCTCCTGCTGGGAGTGCACATTAAAGTAGAGCAGTGTGGAAATACATGTGAACATGCCTCAACATGCCACAGCTGTTGCGAGACATTGGAAATGGGGCAATACTGTACTACTGCATCACGCACAAGCCTTTAATCTGTTGACTCAGCTTTCAGCTTTAGTCCAACCCCCAAGCTCTCATCAAAACTTCTACTAGTTTACTTGCTAAATAACTTATCCAAAGAACACGTAGGCTACTCGGAACACAGTCATTCTCAGGCTGCAAAATAAAGTAAAGCCACTTGATCTGATGGACTTGATGATTTTGTGCCGACGGGAAGGGCTGGGCTGTACATGTGCTATCCTGCTGCATTCGTGTTGCTTGTTGTCATGGGCGGAGGCGCTGTACAGCTGCTCCTCTTTAACTGACTGCATTTCAGCAGAAACGGCTTCATCATTGCTGTCTTATTCATGTCCACTTCAATAGATGTTCAATAGAGATTGTAAATAAGGGGAAGAGAGGGGATGACACTCCACAACCCATGATTCTTAGCTGCTCTCACTCCAGAGGGGAGTCGGAGAGTATAGTTGCTGACTCGCAGGCCTGACTTAAAGCATGGCCTCCCTAGTTTCTGCACCACCCCCTTGACACCGCCATCAGTTTCTACTCTGACTACATGATACATGCCTCGATGTCTCGATTTTTGCCAACAGGATGTCCTAATTAACATTCAATATCTCCTGCCTACCTCTCATTAGTTCCTGTTTTTCTGTTTTGTTGCCCGTCTAGTGCCATCCCTCAAACTGTATCTAGTCCATTAGGTGGAGTGTTGAGATGTTTAGTGGCCAGTTGGCGTAGCTCCACTCTAATGCCCTCTGTCCTTATTACATCATCTGTAAACAGCTCTCTGCAACACGCAGCAGCCAAATGGCGAAGGTCTTTGTACCAGCCACGCTGGAGTCCATTTGGATAATTGTGTCGGGATTTATGAGAAGCGTGCATGTATGTCATATCTATATTCATTTGCATATCTGTTTGATCTGTAGATTAAAAAAAGATAATCTTTAATTTATAAACAATAACAAATGGACATCACAAGCTATCAGGGTCAAAAAGACATCTCTAGTCTGACCAACAGCCAACTTATGAATTTATAATGAGAAATTGAGAAAGCTTTTCTATTTGTGAAGCTATAATCTGCAGATATTTGATGTTTTTAGTTGATAAATAACTGAAACAATTATCAAAACTGCACCTTTTTTTTTAAACATGTGATCTTTAACAGCTTGTGTGTATATGTGTGGGCTGAAACCATTGTTGTTATTATGGGCTTGAGTCACATTATAGATTATTTGTGACTTACTTTGTACATTTAAAAATAACTGTGACGCATATGTTGCATATGTTGACTCAACGCTTGATGACTTACAAGTTACATTTATTTCAGTATGTGTAACTAAACAACTATATTGTCTATTGTTTATGGCTTCCTTTCACACTCTCACACTCTCACTCGCTCACAAGTTACTGGTGTGTGTTGGTGATGTTATCCAGGCTTTGGATGATGATGCAGTTTCATATGTGCTTTTGCGACCACAAACTGTTGGCTGTGTTAGAAGTCTAGCCAGCAGTATAAACAGTACTTAGCATCTTCCTCATGATGATAAACAGTAGTTTGTCGGTAACTTTCTCACTGGACTTCCTACTGACAACAAAATTCCCTTCATCTAGTGTTTTTAAATTGTGTGCACTTCCTCAACTTATCTTCTTGTAAAAAGACTTGAAGCTTTGTCCAACTTGTGTTGACGTGGCTTGCTTGGTTTTTACTTGAGGCTAATAGATAGTTTCTCAGGAGCTTGATATTTTTTTGGGGAGTATAAGGCGTTCAACGTGGCGGAAAACACAACAGATGTCGCTTGTTTTCTTCCGGAAAAGGTTCACGTGATGGGACGTGACGAATCAGGGAAGGACACGTTATGACTGATAAGACCCAATCATATGCTCACAATGTTGTTCATTAGGAACATACCCAGAGCAAACAAAGACTTTAAAGTATAGTAGTATATATACTCTATACTATATACTTTAAAGTAGTAAAGCTTTGAAGTATATAGCCGATACTATCTATTAAGAAATTCCTAGATTGTACCTGGTACAACCTTACTAGCAACAATGTAAACACACACAGTATCTGCACTTACTTTTGGCGAGTACGTCCTTTAATCAGCTTTCCCGTATGATAAGGAGATTGGTTTTCATTACTCTCTAGTGTATTTTAAGGTGATAGCAATCTGCAATAACCTATACCGTCTACTAAACACACACCATGTTAGCGTGTAAGAACCCACTAGTGTTAACAACATACAGCATACCTCTCCTCTCAGCGGAGCAGTCGGCTGCATGTGTTAAGAGGTCATACACTTGCTGCCATTTGTTCACTCTCTCGGTGACTCGCCGGAGCAGTTGCTCCATCAAAGTCCAGTTGGACTCACTGTATTAGGGTGATGATGGCTGGCTATAACAGTGACTGCATTGTTGAATCATTGGAGATGTAATGCAAAGCGCGGGACGCTGTCTCAGATTTTAATATCCCTTTGTTTCCTACCTGCCTCTTTGTTTCTTACAGGGATAAATCACCACAATCATGCATCCTAAATCCTGTTATAAGTCTTCCTGCTCTCTGTAGCAATGTGACCGCTCCATTTAAAGTTGCTGTTGTGTTTTCTGTAGGACAGTATGTACTGTGCTGTTTCAGTGAACCTGTTCACCATGCAAACCCAAGCATGCAGGTAAAGATAAGAAATGCCAGCTGCAGACTAAGCTCTGTCTTACTGCAAGTTTTTTTTTTGTAATTATTATTACAGCTCTCAACAGATTTAGGCTACATCCACACTAATACGTTTTTGTTTTAAAACGGTGTTTAAATACAAAAATGATCTCAGTCCAGATGAGCGTTTTAGGGCCGTTTCAGAATTAATCTCCGTCCATACTACCATGCCTGAAAACACATGTCACATGACCATTCACGTACACTGGGCACTCGCGTGCCGGTGTAAACAGGAAGCAGCGCTGGACACGGGAATTGATGCAAAGCGCTCAAATAATAGTGTTCCTACTGAGAGGCAGTAGTAGCATTATAAAATGCAGAATTTAACTGAACAACAGCTGCTAGCATAGACAACAAGGTCAGCAACATTTATAACTCGTTATCCATGTTGAAATTAACCACTGGAGGTCGTTGTTTTCTTCCGGAAAAGGTTCACATGATGAATCAGGGAAGGACACCTCATGACTGATTAGACCCAATCAAGAAGCGAACGTGGGTGTCTGTGTCATCGGTTTCTGTCCGTCCAGACTAAAACGCAATCCCAGGGATTTCAAACTAAAACGGAGTCAGCAGCGTTTGAAAACATCTCCGTTTTAGGGGCTCGAAAATGCCGGAGTAGTGTGGATGCTAGGCATAAATGTAGCAAAAGTTATACATTTTAAAGGGAAGAAGTATTAGTGTGGATGTAGCCTTAAACTGCCCTCCCCTCGCTGCTACTACCAACATATGAGTGTGCCAGCCCGGGTAAACAGGGTTGGGATTATCCCCCTGACTTTCACCTTCAACAAATGTCCCAAGCTCAGCACTCATACACCTCTACTGGCCGGCCGGCCCAGGCTGCTGAAATATGATCAGCCCACAGTCGCATTGACAGTTTTTTAGGGTGGGGGTGTGTGTGTATGTGTGTGTCTGAACACATGCACGTGTGTGTAGGAGGGGTCCCACACACTCTTTTGTTTTCCTCTGAAAGCTGAGAAGAAGGAATGTCTGCCTCCCAGCTGTCCTCAGCGGCGAGGCTGATAGAGGAGAGAAGGGGGAGCTCGCCGTTCGCTAACATCCTTCCATCTGTTACTGGAGGGCACAGTGTGTATGTGTTGTATCTTTGGGGTTGGAGAGAGGGTCACACAATGGCGATACCCCCCCACCCCCGGCCCTCACCCACCTCTCATGCATATTTAACCCTTCAAATGCAAAGTTGTCTGTTGTCCTGTTCAGAGGCACGCTGCTTAAATCTGTCACAGCGCCCCGTCCCTCAGCAAACGGGGACAATGGGGTGCACACGTGGCTTTTCTAAACGCACTGCAACAGCAGGGGAGAAATGGGTGGGGAGAGTGAGGATGTTTCTGTCTGTTTAGAGACTTCCTTCACCCCTGGGTGTACGCAGTGTGCTTGTGTTTGCAGCTGCAGGAAGAGATGTGACGAGCAAGACTGCTAAGTTCTCTGGAAATGCTCTTTTGGAAGCCCACAGCTGTTTGACTCATGTTTTCTGGCTAACTTCCTGTTTACTGTAGAAATGACACTGTTGGCTTTGGCGCCGGTGTACAATACGGACATCGGTCTGCCTTTTATAGGAGTGTGTGGTGATGAAGTGCCCACCGCTCTGTCTGACACTCACACCACCTCAGATAGGATGTCAGCGAGCAACGCCAACCCGCTGATTACAACGCCGCCTTGGAACACTCGCAACCTACACTTGCATAGCGAGTAAACTGTCCGCCTGTATCTGTGTGTACTCTTGCATAAATGTGCCGGCACCTCCCTCACACTGCCTCCCTGTTCTTCATCCTCCTCCGCCTCTTCCCTCCTCCTTCTCAGTTAAGTCCCCCCCACCTTCCCCCAGAGGCCCTGGAGATGGAACAACGGCGCTTTTTGAGGAAAAAAAAAATGGGTTTCATGCTTTGAGGTTTCAGCTTTGTTCTGCATTCTTTCTGCCCTACAGTAATACAAGTCCACCTTTTTATAAGCTGTTTTTTTCTCCACGTTTTCTTTCCCATAACCTTTCCCCCTGTTCAACAAAATCTGCTTTAGTTTTTCTCTTTGAGTCAGTTCCCAGCTGTTATGAGAGGACAGAATATGAAAGCAGAAAGGACTGTGTGTGTGTGTTCGTGTCAGTGTTACAGCATGACAATTTCTCACTCACTCGCTGTAGAATATGACTCTGCTAGTATCGCTCACCCAGACGTTAAGCGTCCTGTGTTACGGTCACCCAACCAGGTCAGCGTACAGCGAGTTGTGTCACTTCATACTGTGTGAAGCGTCTCTCACTGAAAGCTGATGTTTGTGTGTGTGTGAAAGAAGGAAAGTGAGTGCAGGAAACGTACTTTTATACATACCATATCACATTTTGCAGCTGAACTATGACTCGCTTAATAACTTCTAGATTATACTTTCACTGTCACCAGAATTTAAGTTTGAGTTTACCAAACTTTCACTTTCTAATTTTGTGTCTGTCTTCTATTAGACTACTACTTGCTTATAAAATGTCAGCAAATTGTAAAAAAAAAAAAAATGGCCATTACAAGTTTCCAGAGCCCATGATGTGTTCAAATGTCTTGGTTTGTCTGTCCAACAGCCCCAAAACACAGATATATTCAGTTTAATATCATAAAACTGAAACTAATATATTAAACGACAGTCTTGAACGAGTGAATCATTCCCATTGTTGCTCGAAAAATGTCCTAATGAATATGGAAACTGTTAGAGATTTGCTACTGTACTTCCTCAACATACAATGGTTCTTATGATTTCTTATGAAAAGCAAATTTTTCGTGCCTTTTCCTACGAATGTCCAGCAACATGTGACGCATGTCTCAATTTCCGCTCCAAAATAAAACTACATAGTTAGGTTTAGGAAACGGTCAACTTGGTTAGATTTAGGCAACAAAACTATTTAGTTTAGGAAAAGATCGTGGTTTGGGTTAAATAACAAACGGAATTGGCGTAACTTAAGTACGGAAGCTACGTGACAATTAAATCAATGTTGACTTTGGCTTCACACGGGAAATGGACACCGGTCTCCTGGGCAAATGTCCGGTAATTTTTGACCCACCCATCCACCCCGACCTCCTCCCTACGCGGCGTTTATCGCTCTTTATACTTCCTGGTTCACATTTAAGTGGATTACACACAAATTGATTTTGTTGGATATCCACAAATTACAGTGTATGACTTTTCGTATAGGTATAGCTCCGAATGGTGTATGAGAACAGCCTGACTTCCTTTGTAGCGTGACATTCCCGCCTCTCTCCCGATCTCCCAATTTCCTGTCTGCAGCTACACTGTCAGCTGTCCAATAAAGGCAAAAAATGATCTGAGGAAATTAAAGACTTTTGAGCAACTACTATCCGCCAATGGCAGAAATGAGTTGTGAGCCCTCCTATTCTTTCCAACACCACCCCACCGTGCTGCACTGTACTGCACTCTAATAACAACAGCTTGGCTAAAAATCCCACGGATTAGCGGGAGAGACGGGGGAACGTGGCAAAAAACAAAAACACCCTCGGTCCAAAAATGACGGCAACATCATCAAAAACAACAAAGGATTTGGAGTGACGCCAACGAAGCAACATAAACATATTTACCAGGCCAGAGAGCATCATCATCCTCTTGGTTTTTTTAATCCAACACACACACACCCCTTCAGCATACAGTAACACACACACACAAATTCCCCTGCTTCTTCTTGACACACTGGAAAACACACCCTCTTTTATGGCCTATTGTTCTACGGAGCAGCCAAACAGCTGGCTGCAGAAGTCATCAGTATCTGATCTGCTTTAGAGCGCTCCCAGCTTGTAATAGAGGATAATTAGAATTTTAATTTGCCTGAGCAAAGAGGGCTAAAACCCTTGTCTTCCCCCCCCTGCACCACCCATGTTTTCCTCAATCCACCCCCCTTGTGGCTCTTAGCGGGCGAGTGCCATCGGTAACAGATGGGGAAAGGGAGATATTCACAGCCAGGCAGGCACTTCAGAGTGAGGCAGGGGATTTTAACGCCCCCCGTAGCCCAAGTCTCCTCCGGCGCAGCCTCAAGGCGCTGGATGTTGGGATTAGCGATCAGCCTCGTGGGCGCTCTGTCCCGGCCCAGTCCTCCCACTACACGAAGCATCTCTCCAACCTTTTAACAGTTAAGCTCTTTGATCAGCTTACACTTTTGTGCCCAGAAGATTTCTAATAGTTTAACCTTTTTATATGTCCACTTTATTTAACACAATGGCAAATCTTAAGCACCGTTTGAGTCTTAAGTGGATATTAAAAATACGGGTGGGAATCACCAGAGGCCCCACGATACGATATTATCACGATACTTAAGTCACAATACAATTTTATTGAGATTTTAAACATTTTGCAATATGCATATAAGTATTTCCGTAAGATATATTGGGATTTATTATCTTTTTCAACTGCAAATTATGCAGTTTGTCAACATTTGTTTTATCTAATAAGATACAGTTTTCACTCTGTTCATCTCAGAGTTTTCATTCACATATCTTGAAGTCAGAGGTCAAGACACAGAATAAAACAGATAGTTCTGCACACCAAATAGCTCCCGTTTGAAGGATTCTTTTATGCTGTAACGTTTAATAAAAGTCCTTCAAACGAGAGCTATTTGGTTTTCGGATCAATCTGTTTTATTCTGCTATATTTCTTTGATCCAGAGGTCAAGGGACCTTTTTGAAAATGGCCATGCCAGTTTTTCTTCACCAAAATTTTGCACAACTTTGGAGCGTTATTTAACATTCTTCCTAACAAGCCAACGTGACATGGTTGGTACCAATGGATATCTTAGGTTTTTTAGTTTCATATGGTGCCAACATCTTCACTCCTTTAAGACTGAGCCTGCTACAAGATAGATGGATAGATAGATGTACTTTATTGATCCCAAACTGGGAAATTATTGTGTAAATAAAATGAAGACTAGAGAAATATATCAATAGAATACACAATAAAAATTATATTATAATACACTATAAATACTGTATACCCGACTATGACTAGCATAAAAATATAAAAAATATAAACCTAGAATAACATACTATATACATTAGCAAAGTGTGCAAGTCACAATGTTTTGTTTTTAAATAAAAATAACATTTTAATTCATTATTATAATTAATTAGCTAATATTATTATTATTATTTATTAATTGATACACCCTCTGAAATACAGAATAGCGACCATCAGATTGTTTAGAGGTTAATAGTTTATATAATAAAAGATCAATACTTGATGTATTGATTCAATATTACCGTACAAAATATTGCGATACTATGCTATATCTACTTTTTCCCCACCGCTAATCAAAAACAAACATGGGATGATCTCTTGCACGTCTTTAAACACAAATGTACTTAACATTTCTGTCATTTTTTTAATTAATGGAAATATATTCTTCTTTCTCGCCTTTTCCACAAGACTCTAAACAGTTATTATTGTTTTCTACATTTCTCGAAATCCGGCTCTCTTGAGCAAACTCTTCACATCAGACCGGTGGGAGAACAGCTTGTGTTTAACCGTGACTCATTCCCCTCCTCATAAGCACAAAACATGGCGTGCTGAAATCCACTCTGGCATTGCTTAGTGCTTTAATCAGTTTTTTTTCCTCCCCGTGTGTGTTTTCAAAGCCAATATTCAATCTGGGCTGAGAGGTCCGATGGAAAAGGGAGAGACAGTGAGGTTATAACCGCTCTGCCGTCTCTGGATCCTGAACCAGCGTTTCATTCTTTCCTCTAACAGAGTCTCTCCGTTTGTGCTAGCCCAACCCACAGTGTGGTATGTACTGTAGCTGACGGCTGCCTCCTCTTCCCATTGTTGTCGTACAGAGCCTCTCCCTCACGCACACAACTATTGGTCGACCTGCCACGACATGTCTCTTTTTGCCTTGTAATTGCTCAGAGCCACAGCGCTCCGTGATGCTGACGTTTCTCTGCTCTCTCTTCCTCTCTCCCCTCCCCCCTCTCTCTTCTCTCTTTCTGCCTGATGATGACTACCTTCTCCCGTCTGTATTTGTCTCTCTTTTTTTCTAACCTCACCTTTATCTTTCCTGGTAATTTGCAAAAGTAGTGTCACATTTTTGATGATGAATATATATTTGTCTCACATTCCCGTTCTAAGATAGACAACTCTGACTTGTTTTGACAAGTATAATCCCACAGGAGAGTGATTTTTAAGTTAAAGAACCACTTCTTTTTTGACATTTCTTTATATTTCCATATTTTGTCTTCATTTCCGTTTTTTAAGCTGACATAGGTACGACTTGTTCTATTCTCAGGGGATGTAGTGTGCAAAGGAAGTATGTGTGTGCATTTATGCATATCTAGTCTATATATGGGCTCCATGTTGTTTGTTGCTACTAATATGCAAAATATACAGTGTAGGGCTGTTTTCATCAACAATTCATCTGCCAGTTAGTTTCTTGGTATAGGTTAGGGCTTTTTACCAAATACCTTGATGATTGTAGGATTGACCAAGAAAATATTTAAAACAATTATATTTTTGATAAATAATCATCAGTAATGTGGATATAATGACTAAGTGGGTAGGCAAATGATAGAACAGCTAGAACAGTCTGGTAAGTTCAGAAAATGACATCACTTCACTGTAATGCAGCCTTTAAAACCAGGAAAAGACAACACTTATGCCATATTACGATATCCAGCCCTTGTATAGTAATCCAGGGTGGTGATGTATTTAAATTACATGTTTTGTCCAACCAACAGTCCAAAACCCAAAGATAGTATGTTTACTTACACATGTGTCAAAGAAAAAGCAGTAAATTCGCTCATTTGAGACGCTGGAATCAGAAAATGTTTGCTTGGAAATTGACTGAAACGAATAATTGATTATTAAATTAGTTGGCGATTACTTTTCTCCCGATCGGAGCATTGAGTAATTGACTAATTGACCTAACTCTAGGACCAGTAAAGTAATATAACCTAGAGATGCACAAAAAGGCAGCTGCTAACAAGTGGCTAAATGAGACTACTAAACGTCATCACGCTGACTCGTCCGACTCGTCCGACTCGTCCGCCTGGCTTAGAGGTGGTGACGTGAAGTCATGCCACCGCGCTGTAGTTCGTTTAGAGCCTACCGTTAGCTTTTTCTTTCTGGCGATTACATTCACGCTTCAAAAATCATAAAAGTAGTGTTCATTTGTGGAGATTATCTTGCTGAACAAAATGTGTAAGTATCATAAACGTGTGTTTGCCACAGAGTTTATTTTCTGCAATAATCCAAAACCCAATGGAAAAAACCCATTGGTTTTTGCCGAGGGAACGAGGGCAACTTCTAACTTCCTGGTTGGCCTACTAAAACACGTCATCCCTGGAGCACTTTACTGGCAACTTTGTTATATTGGTTTAAAACCACTAAAGTTAAAGATACAGAAAGTTGCTTTGTCCAATATGGGAGGAACTGGTAAAACTTGGTCAAATTCAGACTGGTACATTGTGCTCTTCCTCATACTGCAATAAAGGACCTGGCTGTGTGTGTTTCATGGCAGGTAATGGCTTGTAGCGGAATTTCTTAATGCCATCTAACCACTAGTTCTTGCGTAAGTGCGTTGGATGCAAATTAATCTGATTTTGGAAACCTCAGGCTGGTTTGTACAGGCAGCACAAGGTTTCCCTGGTATGAGAGGGAGAGCCTGGTTTGTCACCACCAGATTTAAAATATACATTTTACTGGCTTCATGGTTCATTTAGACTGACCTCACTTCAGTGACCTCTGTGACCTCCTGATCTCTCTGTAAGAATTAACCCTCGAGTGGGTTAAGCCTCACACTGTAACCGTTTCTTAGCGCTAATGCACCGACGTTCCTTGTAGATTTAACAACCATACAAACGACAGTGGATTTGCATAAAGCTACAAGAAAAACTATATTTTCCCAGTCTGTATTTGATGAGGAACTTTTCTCTAGAATCCTTTGTTTTAAAGGCCCCATGTTTTAAATACATGCACGTAGTTAAAAATACTACTGTACACCTTTTTATATGATAATGAATAAAAGTACTTTGCATGCCTTTATATCTGAGACAATCCTGCAGACAAGAAAGCAATTCAAAGTGAGATAATGAATGCCGTTAACACTCATCTGTCTTCTGCAGTTGCATTGACTGCCTCCTGCGCACTACAAAAGATCATAACAGAGGCCGTTGGCTCCGGGCTATTGTCCTAAACTGCCCCCTCAGGCCTTTTTGTCCCCTGCTGCCTCCCATCCCGGGGTCATCCATTCATCACCTTTACCACCTCCATTAACACCAGCTCCTCCTCAGAGAGCCTTTGGTCGCCCCGAAGCAACTCCGCGAACAACTGCTCGGGTCACGGTGTCACATGGCATCCTGACATGTGGGTGTGCGCTGAGATAGTGTTTCTGCTTGTGAGTGAAAGAGCGTGGATGTGTTTGAGTGAGAAGGATTAACACGCAAACCGCGTGTAGTGTTGTATAATATTAAACAATGATAATCCGTTTGTGTTTGAGACATTAAAGCAGACTCTTTGTCATGGCTGTGTTAATGGCAATACAGTTGATCTGCACATGTGGCTCTCTACATAATCACAGCTAAACCACTGAATTATAATTCTGTGCTTTACAGGGCTGTTGTATGATTTTAATCAAAATAGTTGTATTAATTTTGTTTTCAAAACATTAATCTTAGTCGATTAATCGACTAATCGGCTGTTTTGGTCTAGGTCGACTAAGAGTTCTTTAGTCGACTAGTTGTTTTTCATGCTGAATGAATTATTTCCAAGAAATGTATGGCACATCTCTGGTAAACACAAGATTTAAAGAGGTGCTTTTGTGTGATTCTTTGTGGAGAAACTCAATTTTACAGGTCTGTCGATTAAATCAACTAATTGATTAGTCGACAAAATCGTATGAATGTTAGTCGACTAAGAATTTCTTTGGTCGAGGACAGCCCTTATAATGAGTTGTAGCCAGGTTTGTAACGGTTTCAAGGTATATCGCATACTGTGGTATTGAAGTTTATCATATCCTCTCACATCCCTAGTTGTAGTCTAATAACAACATATCTTGAGATAGAGGATGATAGACTTCAGCCATCAGTAGTAGTTGTATATAGTTTTATAGTATACCTGTATTAAAGCAGTGCTTGAGCACACACTAAATCTGTCCCCAGCTGAATCCAATAACACACCCTTTGGTATCACACAGTCCTGGGAGTGTCTTTGTTTGTGGGTGTTAAATGTGTGTGTGTGTGTGTGTGTGTGTGTGTGTGTGTGTGTGTGTGTGTGTGTGTGTCCTGCAGGCTCCCAGCCAGAGACCTGTCTATCCACAGACGCGCCCCCCACCTGTTCCAGCTGTGCAGGCTATTCCAGCTGTGCAGGCTGCTCCGGCTGCAGCCGAGCCGTTTCAGGTACCACAAACACAGTCTTTGTTAGGGTCCTATTTTTTTGCAGGTGTACAGTGTACATATATACAGCCACCAACAACCTCACACTCACCGTCAACACACACATGGTCTGTTGGAAACTCGCTAAAGTTACTCAGACTCGGCGGCGAGCACGAAGCCTCCGGCAACGCTAGAGCTGCTAACATAGCACAAACACACACACTGTTTGTTGGACACTCGCTAAAGTTACGCCAGGCAGACACACAGCTGACAACCTGCTAAACTAAATACACTCCCGGACGGTGAACTGGAGACAGTGAACGCAGCATCGTAGCTGCTAAGTTAACGCTCCCGGACGGTGAACTGAAGACAAATATCTGTTGTGCTCCTGCAGCTGGTACGAGGCACAAATCTTGTCGGTTAATGGTTAACAAAAATGTTCAAAATGAGCATCCCTAGTGTGATCACACCCTTAAATTACAATTTCTGTGACTGGTGTTCACATTTCGCTGCCCTCTCTCTCTCTGTGTGTCAACAGGTGGCCGTAGTTATAACTGAACCCGACTCGGAGCAGGTGGAGGACATCTCCACCCCGCCTACTGAACCCCAGGTGGAGCCGATATAAGCTGCGACCCCCCCCAGAGAACCTGAACTCAACACACACACTGCTCCCTGTGGTGTCATGTCATGTCAGTCAGAGTGTAAATATGGATGTGAACTGGGAAGAACTATTCCTCCCAGCCTCCCAGTGTTCATTACAATTAGGATTTAATTCATCTCCCATTTAGCTTGAATGACTCGTGTATCACAGTGACAACAAATGTGCTAATGGTGGCAGTCCACGGTAAGAAAACACAGTAAGTCAAAAGATAAATGTGAGAGTCCCAACAAGTTGTCACCGTGTCCTTTCACTTCTGGCATGACATGAACACAGAACCAGTAGCATCACTGCTGCACCTACAACACAGTATGTTGTGGTTATGATATGGATCCGTGTCACTAGTGATGCTGATATATTCTTCAAATAATAAGGTAACTAAAATAAGTAGAGAGTAGAGAGAAATAAGAATAACAGAGCCTGAACAGCGAGGGGTCACATTAGATTATGTAGTAGGATGGTGGTTCTCAAACTCTGGTCCACGTACCACCGGTGGTCCGCGTGCTCTCTCTCGTGGTACGCAGAGGAATCTCTGACTATCGATTCCCCTTATTGATGCTTTCCTACAGTTACGCTGCACAATGACGCAGACGCACGCTGCATCATGTTTCAGTTAGTTTGGGACCGGAGACACGGTGAAGAGATAATAAAGCTCTCAGCAGCACGGAGCTACTAAACCTGAGGGGGTGCATCCTGTTTCTACCTGATAAAGAGACTCTGAGAACAACAAACCTGTTGAAACCAGCAGGAGAGTTAGTAACGTTAGCTGTTAGCAGCCGTTAGCAGCTCAGTCCTGACTGGATGAATACCGGAGATACCAACGTTAACGGGGGTGCCATTGAGTTATTGTTATGAGGCGTTCACAGTCTGCTCAGGAAAAATGAATATTCGGTGAAGGTAAATTCCAACGTATCATGATGTGTTCAAATGTAATCTGGTAAAATGTAGTTTTTGGTGAGAAACTGGAATAAATCCAGATGTTTGAAGGAGATGTCTGTTTTGTTAAGTTGTGTTAATGGAAACTACACAAAACAGTCAGTCCTGTACGCTTCAACAACTCCTGAATATAATGTCATTTTATTAAGAATCTGCTGTTGGAGTGATGTTCAGTAGAATAAATGCTGTAAAATAAGTGTGCAGTATGTTTTCTATAAATTAATGTAGTGATAAAATAGAGGTTACGTCTGACAGAATTTGTTTGGCCCCCGGCAACAATCTGGGTTTCTCATGTGGCCCCCCAGGAAGAATAATGTCCCACGCCCCCGCTCATAATGGTGGTACTCAGAGAGTCAAATATCTTCTGAGGTGGTGCGTGGTGTAGAAAGTTTGAGAACCACTGTAGTAGGATATATTCACTTCACTAATAGCCATGTGCACACTTTGTGTTAAATTACAGTAAAAGCAGATTCAATATGTAACATTTTGTCTTTCAAAGATCTTAAACCTCTTTTGAAGCCGACATATTTGACTGTTGAAATAAGATTGTGTTGTTGTTGTTATCTGGTTATAAAACCACGGTTATATAAAACCTTTTATTGAGTTTATGCTATTTTAAAACGGGTCTTCCTGATGCCAACCCAGAATTCATTAATGAAAGAGTATTACAGCAGCCCATCTACTGTCTATCATTCATTGTTGGGTCTAATATTTTAGACCTGTTATCTTAATTAAAACTTAAAGGAGAACTCCAGTGTTAAAGCTGAGAGACAGCAGAGGGTGAAATATTCACACTTTTAGTCCCGGGTATGAATCAAGCTCCAAAAAACACTACATGTATCCTACATGTCCCATAATGCCAATAAACCTTCCCATCCTTGTCACCTTGTTTGTGGCATAATGCAACACTCTGCTTTGGGGACAATATATACATTTATATAAATCTCTGGTCTCCAAGCAATGATTGATTTCCTTTCCACTGCTCAGCTTCAGTATGTTTCTGAGAGTTTGGTAACGGCTAAGAGAATAAAAAATAACAGTGTATGGAGCTCCTGGAAGCCTCCTATAGCAACTGGAGGAATTACATAACTCAGCTGTACTTGCGATGCTCGGGGATCCCGCTGGAAGTGGTGAAGTGGTGAAGTGGTTGGGGGAGGAGGAGGTCCACCACCTGGATAAGCACTGGAAAGATAAATGAATGGACACGGCCACGCAGCTGGGCCACCACTTGTTATCTGGAGACGATGAGATTAATTTTAGATTTTGAGATTTAGACATGACTGAGGCGTCCTTTATTCATGAAACACATTGCCTCTCTGCTCAGGTCAAATCACGGGATTTAACCCAAATATGCTGAACCTTAAAGGCCTGTGGCCGTTGTACCGTTATGGAGGTCTTTGAGAACTCTAGTTCTAACTCACACAGGCTCCGCCCTCTACTGGACTCTACGGGTAATACTCTCCTCCAATCACATGCACGCGTTTGCCCACTGAGATTTGCATGAAAGCAGCCAGACAACCAGACGCCGGCATCGTCTGCTGATGAACACGATGATGTTTCCCCGGTCTCTGGCAGTACAACAGTCCACGGAAACCCACCGCTGACTTTGATTGGACTACAGCTGCACCCCCCTCCGCTCCCACACAAATCTGTGAGCCGTCTTCGCCACGGCTTTTACGATCCAGCTCGTCCAGCTCAGGTGGCCTTTGTCTCACCTACACTTCCGGATATCTGGCAATATGTGGAGGCGTCTTGCCCCGGCGTACCCCCATTTGCCCATTGAAATTTGCATAAACATAGCCAGACAATCAGAACGTGCCTACCGAATACGTGCATACCCGGCGTACTCCCCCTAGACGAGTGCCTTGCGGCTCATCTGCTTCCACAATCAGCTAGAAAAGCAGAACGCCCCTGTTGCCGCTGGTTCGTAGCAGGGAAACATTGGAATATTTTGACACGATATCTCAACTGGGAGCTCAGGTGGGTGCAGCTGCTAATAATTTAGGAAACCTCATGTCAAGAGGCGGACCTCTGCCAGACAAACGGAGGCTTCACCCGGAGGTTGTGAAGCAGATTTGATTCCGGTTCGGGAGAACGGAAGTGGATCTGTTTGCCAGCTGACGCAACACCCGCTGCCTGCTATGGTTCTCCCTGGCACGGCAGGACGACCCACTGCTGGGGATGGACACGTTTGCACACGTGCCATGCCAAGAAAGCTACTTTCCGCCGCTCCAGCTCATCCCCCACCCCCTACTGGACAGAGTGAGACCTGCAGGGTTACACCATGGCTTTACCCAGATCAGTTGTGTTCTATCTGAGGTGGCTATGGGTTAGATAGAAGTAGGCGGGCTGCGGTGTCTGGATCAGTGTGGCTCCACCACTGTACCCATAGAGTCCAGTAGAGGGCTCCGCCTGTGCTCATAGAACAATATCGCAGCCTTCGTTCTTGTAGTTCTAAGCAAACTAGTCAAAAACATGTATTCTTCATATAATGGGACTGAGCTGGGACAGTTGGTTTCCCTGTTCAGATCCAACAGACACTGTTTCCCTGTACTGGCTTGTTAGTTATTTTAAGGGTTCTTTGTAGAAACTGCATGATTAACTGTCAATGAATGTACCAACATTTTAATCACAGTGAAAATAAAGTTACTGCTGCACCAATAAAACAAAGAAGAACAATATATCATCACTGACCATCGCTGTCAGGACTGTGTCGAGGCGTCATTCAGCTTTTCTTTTTCAAATGCGTCTTTTTGTACTTTCACTTTACACTCTATGTGGGAAGTATGGACACAGCCATGCATGAAGAACAGGTCCCTGTTCTTAGAGGAGACTTGTAGCTCGCTGCTGAGAGCAGCAGATGTCAGCAGTCTGACAGGACGGACACATTCACACTGCTGCTGTTAGAAGACCAGAAACCCTGTTCCTCACATGTAGCCTATACAGATTAACAAATTCAGTCAAATATATAATTGCTGTTATCAGGCTAAAATCATCCTGTTTATCTCATCAGCTAATTAGGTTCTTTGAAAGAAACTTTGAGGATAGATCCTGGATGTTATTGTTATCTTGGGTAACTCTTATTTTGAAATAAAGGCAGAGTGAGTGCTGATCATGTGGTTGTGGTTCCATGAGGTATAGCAGGTGTCTTGGGAACCCTCCCAGCATGCACTGAGGCAATAGATTCATTCATAAACTCATTGTGTGGGTGTTCCTGCACGGTTACTGGGCTCATTGTGTTCTACATTGTGCTCCACATGTTTCCACAGGGTTAGGGTTAGGGTTAGGGGGTTAGGGTTAGGGTTAGGGGTTAGGGTTAGGGTTAGGGTTA